>CATIWK010205528.1:0-16542 GCA_949634005.1 Mallotus japonicus
AACTTCCACGAGACCATCCCATAATTTCAGGCCACGTGTCGCACTCTCGTCAACTCAAGTACAAAAACTCGAAACTCTCTACGAACCCGCCTTCCCTTCATCTCCTACAACCTCAATTCCGATTGAACACGTGCTCCCAAATCCAACGGTTCATTTAGTCAATCTCTTATTCTCTTTTGACACGCGTCCTTCACTAGATCCAATATAGTACCTATATATATATCTACAGACAAACCGCCAATTGATAATTCCAAACCAAACCAAACCAAAAAATATCAAAAGATTCCAAAACTCAACTTTTTGTTTCATTTAAGTCCTTTTTTCGATGATCCCAAACCAAAACGGCTCCACCCGCCGGATTTTTACGTTCCCGGTGGTTCATCCTTGCGAGAACATTGACCCAAAAACGCTGATTGCTTCAATTACAGATCTAGCGCTCGAAATTTGCGAATTCAAGTCTAAATTTTTCTCTGCCAATGCAAAAAACGCCCGCGAAACTATTCGCCAAGTTAACAACTTTCTCTCATTCATTGAGGAATTTCGAGCTGATTTCGATTTGGGTATACTTGATTCGGTTGTTCTCAGCTTTTCGGAGCTCCATTTGATTTTACAGAAAGTTCGGTACTTGTTGGAAGATTGTACCAGGGAAGATGCTCATTTATTTATGGTAATGAAGTCGGATCGGGTCACGAACCAGTTCCGAGTATGCGTTCGAGCTATGGCTGCTTGTTTGGAAGTTTTGCCACTTGGGTTGATCGCTATGTCAAGTGAAGTGAAGGAGTTGATTGAGTTTGTGATAAAGCAAGCGCGAAAAGCAAGATTTGAAGTTGACCCGGATGATAAACGGGTCATGAAGGACGTTTTCTTAATTTTGAATCAGTTCGAGAATGGTGTTGTTCCTTGTAGGAATGATGTAAAGCAGGTTTTGGACTACATTGGAATCCAAAAATGGAGTGATTGCAATAAAGAACTCAAGTTATTGGACGCAGAGATTGGATTTGAGTATTCAAATGAACAAAAGAAAAGAGAGGTGGCTCTTTTAAGTAGCTTGATGGGGTTCTTGATTTATTCTAGGTGCGTGCTTTTCCATTCTATTGATGCAAAAATGACCCAGCAGCAGCAGATTAATAGTAAATGCAGCGGAGAGTTGCTTAGTTGCATTAACAGTGATGATTTTAGATGCCCAATATCACTAGAGATCATGAAAGATCCTGTCACAGTTGAGACAGGACATACTTATGATCGATCTTCGATATTGAAATGGTTCAGGTCTGGAAATTCCACATGTCCAATAACAGGCAAGAGGCTTGGAAGTACAGAGTTGATACCAAATTTAGTGCTCAAGGGCTTGATTCAGCAATTCTGCATTGAAAATGGGATACCAGCTGCTGAGATGAATCGCAAGAATCGGGACATAACAAGGACGGTCCTTGCAGGAAGTGTGGCTGCTGAGGGAGCTATCAAAATGGTGGCTAGTTTTCTTGCTGACAAGCTTGAAAATGGAGATAATGAAGAGAGGAATAAAGCAGCTTATGAGATCAGGCTTCTGAGTAAAGCAAGCATTTTTAATCGGTCTTGCTTGGTGGAAGCTGGTGTCATTTCATTTCTGTTGAAGTTGTTGGTGTCTAAAGATTCTTCAACTCAAGAGAATGCTATTGCAAGTTTATTGAATCTTTCAAAGCATTCGAAAAGTAAAGCTGTGATTGTTGAGAATGGAGGATTGGAGTTGATTTTAGATGTTTTGAAGAATGGATTAAAGATGGAGGCTAGGCAGCATGGTGCTGCTACATTGTTTTACCTTGCTTCCATAGAGGAATATAGGAAATTGATTGGGGAGAGTACTGAGGCTATACCCGCTTTAGTACATTTGGTTACAGAAGGGAATGATCGTGCAAGAAAGAATGCATTGGTTGCAATTTATGGATTGCTGATGCATTTTGACAATCATTGGAGGGTTCTTGCTGCTGGAGCAATTCCTCAGCTTCTTACTATCTTGACAACTTGCCAAAGAGAAGAATTAGTAACAGATTCTTTAGCAGTTTTAGCTTGTCTAGCCGAGAAACCTGATGGGGCAAAAGCAATTCTTCACTCTGGTGTCTTGCCTCAAATCGTAGGGCTTTTAGATTCCTCCACTTCAAGAGCAGGAAAGGAGCAATGCGTGTGTTTGTTGCTAGCTTTATGCGTTAATGGTGGTACAGATGTGGTAGCTCTTCTGGTTAAGAGCCCCTCTCTTATGGGATCATTATATTCCGTGCTGAGTGAAGGCACTTCACGAGCAAGCAAGAAAGCAAGCGCTCTCATCAGGATCCTCCATGAATTCTACGAAAGGATTTCCTCTAGTTCCAAGTCTCCAGTTCTCCCTCGAGAACGATTTGTTCATGTATGGTAACCCGATTTTTTGTGGGCTTTCCATCATGGTTTTGTTTCCTCGTAAGCATCTCTCTATATAAATACGCTCAACTGTGGAGGGATGATTTCTTTTGTGTTGTTAGCTCAGTTTTTTAAAGAGCTAATCTCTACATTGGCTTCTGTTTTTTTATGAAGCTTTGTACGCATTGGCTTCTCTTTTTTTTATGAAGCTTTGTATAAACATATCATTGTGTTGTCATTCTTTGTAAGAATAATCCTGCATTACATTGTTGTAAAGATCATTCATTAGAAGATGCAATAAAAAACAAGAATTTTTTTTTTTATCATCCACTTTTCTCCCCTTAAATTTTATAGTTGTTGCCCAACTATATGCCATCGACTTCATTCTAATAGAGAGATCTCAAGTGCTTCCTCTAATCTTAGTACCACTTGCTCCATTGATGGCCTTTCCTGCTTAATCCCTGTACATGACAAGGCGAGCTTGAGAACCAGGACAAATGCTTCAACTGAGTAGTCTTCATTAAGTCTGGGATCAGCAAATTCTGTTATATTCCCAGCTCTTGAGAAAAATTTTGCCTGTGAAGTTGACATATTCAATATCAGATTTGGCTCCAAAAAGAAAAAAAAAAAAAAAAAAAAAAAAAGCTTTGTGTCTGCTCGTGAAAGGAGTTTATTGCTTGCTTCTTACCATTTTGTTCAGCTGCATTGCTCTATTTAAGTTCAGATTGATCACCCTCTGCCCTGAGATGAGTTGTAGTAGCACTATCCCAAAACTATAGACATCACCCTTTGCATTTACACGGTGATTTGTTCGATATTCAGGATCAACATAACCAAGTGTGCCTCTCACTTCTGAGCTTACATAGGACTGACCCACATCTATAACTTTCGATAATCCGAAGTCTGAGAGTTTTGCTTGAAATTCAGCATTCATGAGAATGTTGGTTGGCTGCCAAGGACGGCATATGCAACAACACGTAAAGATGAGACAGAATGAATATTGAGGGAAAGGTGCAAAAGCAAGGGAGCAGAAGATGAGGATAAAGCTACCTTGATATCGCGATGAACAATGCAGCCTTCTGGATAAGCGTGCAGAAACCAGAGACCTCTAGCACTACCAATTGCAATCTCAAGTCTTTGTATCCAGGAAAGAACTTTATCTTTACCTGTTCTTCATTTTAGTCTATTAGCTCTTCATCACCATGTGATGAAAATGATCACGAAACTAGATCAAAACAGGAAATGAGAACCTACCATATAGCCACTCTGATAAGTTACCATTGTCGCAAAGCTCATAAACCAGGAAACAATCATCTTTGTGCTCACAGAATCCTAGCAGAGCTACAAGGTTTGGATGTCTAATGTGGGATAGGCTTGTAACTTCACGAACAAATGTCTCTACTTGTCCATCGTTGATTATGTGCTTAACAGCAACATGCTGCCCATTAGACAGCATCCCTTTGTACACCTTCCCTGTGTAATAGTACAGTCACACCTTCTGATAGAGAGAAAATTCCCAAGCACTACACATAATAAATTATGCACTTCAATTGAAATAGACAGTTCCTTTAACTAATTTCATGACCTTTATGTATTTTTTTCTAATTCGTCATCAAATCTGAAATAGCAAGATTAAAGATCACTGAATAGAGTTAAATTCCAAGCATCTTACCAGCTATGCCTTGGCCTATCAAGTTTACTTCATTGAGATTGTCTGTTGCCAAGTAAATTTCCTTAGGTGATATCCTGAGATCACTGGAGTCCTCATAATATGAAATATATGATCCTGTCCAAAATTATATAAAAAGGTAAGCAATTTATAATGTATGCATATTATATAGTATATGATTATATTCTTCAAACCATCTGTGAGAAGTACCAGCATTTCCTGTTGACAGGTTTCCTCCTCTATTCCATTTTCGGAAAAAGATCCATATTGATACTGCAATGATTATTACTGCGGCAAGTCCTACTAGCCCGGTGATCAGAATCATTCTACCTGTTATGTGCAAAATAGCATAAAATCTGTTAGTGCATTGTTAAATTATCGTCCTTAGTGTTCAGGAATAGTAATGGAGTCGTCTTCAGAATTGATATTTACTAGTCTGAAACTCTAATCAGAACCCAATTACTGAAAAAAAAAAAGGGGTCATCCTTAATGCATGAAACTATCTGAGCTCTGCCAATGAACTGTTAAAAACACATAATTCAAAGAGAGAAATCAAGAATCTTATCAGTGAAGTTCACCTATGTTATGCCTGTGATGGCCACTCCTAGCCGTGCCTGCCTGTTCATTTCCTGAAACTGAGGGACTATCAGCGTTAAAAACAACTTTCACACACACTAACACATCAACCAAGAAAGGAGGAAAAAAATTGAATCGATGGTCAGAACTGCTTCAAACCTGCAACAAGATTCTGCATTGCAAGGCAATTATACATAGCCTGGACCCTTCTCCTATCATCAATCAGATTACTGGTTAATGTTATCAAAACTGCAAATCTACATAAGTTATCTTCAGAATTCAAGTCACTTCCATTGTTGGACAATCCACCAATCTCCTCCCACCTACTTAAACACAAACTGCAAGCCTGATCATGTTCATCATCTAAATACACAAGTTTACAATCTTCAGCTAAACTGTTCAACATGTTACCAAGCTTATTAACGACATCAGCCTTTGTATAGCTAGAGCAGCCTCCATTTCCACCTATTAACTTCTGGATTCCACAGCTCAAAACACCATCATAAACATGCTTCATCGAAATTAAGCAGTCTGTCTGCTGTGTTGCATTTAAGTATATCTGGCCAGTTTTATTGGCCATTTGTCCCAATGCATACAAGTACTCATCAAAAACAGGTACACAACAACTATTGTTAATGAACCCACCCCAGTTGCCTGGTGCACAACTTGAAGTATCTGTAGAAGAAGAGTTTTGAATATCAAGAATGCAACTACCATTACAAGTCTGTGAAGACATGTAAACAAAACCAAGAACAATCATAATTGTCTGGAGCAGTTCTTGGTCTTTCAAGATTGGTCTAGCCATGTATGAAGGTTTTGAAATTAGTTCAATGTCAGATACATTTGGGTACTTATGGGTTCTTGGAATCAAGAATTTTAGCGTAGGATCTTGAAGATGAATATTGACAAAATTGACAATTCAAGAACCGAAATGAGCATAAGCCAAATGGCAAGCTACAATGTGGTCAATATATTACTTGCCATTCATAAGCTGAATCTGTCAAAGTGTTGTAATAAATTAATTATTGTTCGATAAATTCACCAAACAGTACTTAAAAAATATTCAATTGGCAGAATAAAAAATTATTGTAGCCAATGTTGTTCAGGCTGATTGTTCAGGACAAACATATAACGCCAATGGGAAGTTTAAGTTTGCTGCCTTTTGTTTTTTTTGAACAACCATTGATCATTGTCATTGAACAGAAAGGAAGAAATACATCCAGCTTCCATAGTCATAGAATTTACTCCTTCATAGTGGATAATTTAGGGAGGAGTAAACTATTTGACTATACATAGTCAGCAAAACACAGCAAAAGGGGACAACTATAAGACTAGCCAATTACATTGAGCTGGATGAAGTAGGATTGGACGCAGTAGCGCCATCAGAAACAGATTGGTGAGCAGAGGATCTTGCTAGTAAATACATGTAATTCTTGACACTCTGAAAATTGATACTGCAAAGTGTGATGCCATTGAGCAGGAACAAGGAAACATCATCTCTCTTGGGTGCTGCTTGCTGTAGATTTTGCACTGAAAACTTCTAAACTCCAATTCATGTTAATATTATTCTCCTTGCTTGGAGGTAATCGTCAGTTTACTGACCCTCTTTGCCAATTAATCTTTTAAGTATCACAAAATTTTATGACATTTATTTATAAATCTAAGTAAGTAAGTGCATTAGACTTAAATCAAAATTTTATGAACTTTAGTTTCAATTCTAATTTTTTAGTTTTATTTATTTTAAAATTTTATTTTTAATCTAATTAAAATTTAAATTAAATAACAACTAATTACTCCTAATTTTAAAATATCAATTTAAAATATTTATATTGAATAAAAAATTAACCATATAAATTTTCTTTTTAACTTTAAAATTTGATATTTATTTGGATTGTTAGTTTAGATTATTCAGTACGTAAATTATATTTATAAATAAAATTAATAATTTTAAATAATTTGATTCATATACCCAATAATTGAAACTAACAATTCAAATAAAAAATTAAAATTAAAAAAAGAATTGATTTGTTCAAATTTTTTAATGCAACATAAATATTTTAAGTTATTATTTAGTTAGAAATATTTTAAAATTAATAGTAATTAATTGGTATTTAATTAAAATTCTATAAATTATAATTAAGCATTTACTTTGAATTACTTATTTACTTTGAATTTAAATGAATATATAGTGCCTTTATAGCTAAAATATGTATCATTGTAAATATGAACATGTATTAATAATATATTTTACTATAATTATTTAATTTTTGTTTTGATGCATAATTTTATTATCGAGGATGAATACGAGTTGCTAGATTAATGTATTAATGAGGTATTTTTAATTTAATAGTAGACTTGAAGAAAAGTAAACTTTATTTGTAAAACCACCATTTCCTATCAAACTGATAGGCAACACTTAAGGTCTAATTCTGTGTCTTTGTAAGGAAAGATTATGGGTTCAATACCTCTCATTTTTATTAGGTATGTAAAATTTACTTTGATGATGGTTTATAAAAATAATTTTTAAAATAATAATTACTAACTATTCGGATGATACTGAATCTGAATCTCATACGGAGTGGGAAAAAAAAATCAAACTGACTGACAGATGCACATTTCCTATTTCCATTGCATGTATGAAAAAGAAAAAGCAAAAAATAAATAAATCAAGTAAAGTTAAAAGTATTAAATGACATAAAGTATACTTATGGCCAAAAAAAAAAAAGTTGCCTAAATAATTGGTCTTCCCCTGCTGCGGGCAGCACTTAGACTTAGGGCTGCCGGGTTTCTGCAAAACCCAAAATGCAATTTACACTTTACTCCTTCTAATTAAAACTATTTCATTTAAGAGCAATATAATTTTTTATTAATCTTTTATAATTAAAAAAAATTTAACTCTCTTAATTTTATGAAATAAATTAATTTTTAAATTTTAATACAAAAAAATATTTTATTTTTTAATTATTTTAAATTTATGCTTTCAATACAGATTAATTTTTTAAATATTTATATATTTTTAATTAATATATTAAATCAAAATTAGTTTTTAATAAATTTATTTTTTATTTAACTTTTTATTTTTTGTTTAATTACAAATTAATATTTTTATTTTAAATATTGATAAAAATATATAAAATTTTATTAAAATGTTAATGAAAAATTTAATTGAGGAGTTGAAGTGACAGTGATGTAAAAATTTAATTATGATAAATGTAATTTATAATAAATAAATTATTGGCTTTTGTCCTCCAACTAAACACTCACAAGTCACAGCTAAGACTTGTATTACCTACTCCGCCATGGGCCTCGCCGGAACTGCCACCGACGACGACCCCGACTATGAATCGTCTCTGCTAATTAAATTATGATGTTTTTTTTTTTTTTTTGAACATGAATGCTGTATATGATGTTAGTTATGTTCTTTTTACAAGCTGACTGGTATTTTCTGAATTTTAAAGTTATGGAATGCAGGTGTCGTTGTTTCTGTTGAAATATGATTGAAAAATAAAAAATGTGAGTTATCCCACACATTGGTTAGAAGTAAAGGAAGGAGAGAGGGAGTTGGTTATAAAAGAGATTTTTCCCCTTTTGTTATGTGTGTTAATCACCACAAGTATTTGGTGTGTATCAATCACCATGTAGTATTTGGTGTATCATTGAAAGCTATTAGTTATACTAGTAGAGAATTTTATGGAAAATTTTCTCGGGTATTCTTAAGCTTTTGGTGAGAGTTAAATATTTTGTAATGTGGTTGTAATAATTTTCTACATAGTAAATATTTTTCTCTTGGTTGTCTTTTGACAACGCCCGTGGTTTTTCTCCATTTTGGAAGTTTTCCACATTAAATTATTGTGTGTTTCTCTGTCTTATTTTTCAAGTATTTTTACTCAAATTGTGATCTAAAGTTGTGAAGGGATTTATTGGATTGCAAGGGTTAGTTTTTTCCAACAGTTTCATTTCAAGCTTGGTTTCGCCATGTAAGGAGGTTTTCAAATTAGTTCAATGTCAGATACTTCTTGGGTTCTTGGAATCAAGAATTTCAGTATAGAAGCTTGAAGAAGAATATAGACATAAATGACAATTCAAGAATTGAAATGGGCACAAGCCAAAATGGCCAGCTATAATTTGGTTGTTAGAATGTGACGTTTTTGCTGTCATTGAAAATTTTAGAGAAAATTTGTAACACGTGGTGGAGCTGAAAGTCAGCTCATAGTGAGGAAAAAAATCTGTAGCAGTAGTTGTAATAGTTATTAGTCTCTCTCTTTTGTAACTCCAAACAGGTCAAGGAGACCTCCATTTTACACAAAAACTCTTTCATTTTTAAGTGTTTTTTTAGCAGTAGTAGCAGCAGAGATTCTGCTGTGCTTCAGGAGTTATTGAAGCTTCTTTATCTCATTTCCAACAATGGTGTAAAACATTTCCTTCTCATTTTATAGTAAGGAAGAGAAGCTCCGATGCCACATGGTATGTCATCACTCCTTAACTTCTCCTAATACAAGAACAATGCTTCACTGTACTTCTGAAATGTAGATTGATAGTGTAAGTGTGATACTAGCTGTACATTTCTGCATTGAAATCTGAACATGTGCAAAAAAATCATTAATTATTTGCCAAGTATAGGAATAAAAAACAGTAAATATAATTGTTTTAAGTATCAGAATCAAAATGTGATTCATTAGTAACATGGGCAGCAATGAATTATAGGCGGTTTCCATAAATAAATCAAAAGTTGCTTTCTTCTCCGACCAAACACGCACAACCAGGACCTCTTACCAACTCCGCCATGCGCCTCATCGGAGCAGCCACCGACTGTGAATCGTCTTTGCTAATACCACCGGATCACACTATCCCTGAAAATATTCCAAAAGACACATTCCACTTAGCCTACATAATCTACTTCATTCTAGGCATCGGCGTTCTCCTTCCATGGAACTCCTTCATAACGGCGGTCGATTACTTCTCCGCCATATACCCAGGCATCTCCGTCGACGGCATCTTCGCCGTTGCTTTTATGGTGACGGCCTGTTGCTGTCTTATAATTATGGTCTTTTATGCCAATGTTTCTGATTCTTATGTTAGAATCAATGTGGGTTTGGGAATCTACGTTGTCGCTCTGCTGGTTGTTACGGTTATGGATGCGGTTTATATAAAGGGTCGTGTCGGATTGTATGGTGGATTTGGTGTTTCGGTTGGTGCCATTTCACTGGCGGGTTTAGGTCGTGCCTTGGTGCAAGGTGGGCTGATTGGGGTTGCTGGGGAGTTGCCTCACAGGTATATGCAGGCTGTTGTTGTCGGCACTGCTGGCTCAGGTAAATTTTGGTTCAATTTTTAGTGAAAAAAAAATTAAAAATACATTATATTTTTTAAAATTTCAATTTTTAATGTGAATTTAATTTTTGCATATTATAAAATTTGACAAATTACATTTAATTAGTTAATGTATAGAAGTTTTTGAGGTGAACCAGTAGTAAAAAGAAATTGAACCTTAATTTATGAATTGATTGCCCATCTGCAAGTCACCTGTGGAAATGCTGTATATGATGTTAGTTATGTTTCTTTTACAGCTTAACTGTTGTATTTTCTTGAACTTCGAAGTTATGGATTGCAGGTGTCCTTATTTCATTTCTGAGGATCATCACCAAAGCTGTATATACACAAGATACAAATGGCCTCAGAAAAAGCGCAAATCTCTATTTTGCAGTTGCGAATGTTGTTATGGCCATCTGTTTTGTCCTTTACAATGTGGCACATCACCTTCCAATTATTACGTACTATAGAAATTTGAAAGTTCAGGCTGCAAATGAGGAAAAGAAGGAGAAAGGGTCTCTAACTGGGGCTCAGTGGAGATCAACTTTATGGCATATTGCTGGGAGTGTCAAATGGCATGGGATTGGGATATTTGTCAGCTTTATTGTGACATTGTCAATATATCCAGGTTATATAACAGAGGATGTGCACTCTGAGATTTTCAAAGATTGGTATTCAATCCTTCTAATTACTGTGTACCACGTCTTTGATCTGGTTGGCAAGTCTTTGACTGGAGTCTATCTTCTGGAGAATATGAAGGTTGCTGTTGGTAGTTGTTTTGCGAGGTTACTCTTTTATCCTCTCTTCTGGGGTTGCCTGCATGGTCCTCAATTCTTCGGAAAGGAGATTCCGGTAACAATCCTGACTAGCCTTTTGAGCCTTACTAACGGCTACTTGACAAGCGTTCTGTTGATTTTGGCTCCCAAGGCAGTACCAATACAGCACGCTGAGACTGCTGGAATTGTGATGGTATTGTTCTTAGTTCTTGGTCATGCTTCTGGATCAATTGTAGCCTGGTTTTGGGTCATCTGACATCAAGCCGGCTTGCATTTAAATGGAACCGTCATCAACATGTACAATAAAATGTAAGTATATCTGGCCAGTTCTATTGGCCATTTCTCCGAATGTATACAAGTATTCATTAAAACCACATACACAACAACTATTATTAAAGAACCCACCCCAGTAGCCTGGAGCTAAGAATGCAACATTTATCAGAAGTTTGTGAAGAGATGAAAACAAAATCAAGAATAATGATAATTGTATGGAGTAGTTCTTCGTATTTCAAGCTTGGTTTGGCCATGTAAGGAGGTTTTCAAATTAGTTCAATGTCAGATGCTTCTTGGCTACTAAAAATGAAACTTGGGTTCATGGAATCCAGAATTTTAGTATAGAATCTTGAAGAAGAATATTGACAAAACTGACAATTCAAGAATTGAAATGGGCAAAAGCCAAATGGCTAGCTATATTGAGGTGTAAAACATTTTCTTCTCATTTATATTAAGGAACTCTTGATGCCTCATGGTATATATTTCTTTTTTTTTTCCAAAGTAAATAATATTAACATCAAACATTAAGTACATGAGTTTTTAGTTCAATGGAATAATCCAAAACAAAACAAAACAAAACAAAAAAACTTAGAAAAACCCTAACAAGCAAGAAAAAAAAAACTTCTGACACAATCATCTTTACCTCCTCCTATTTCCACGTTTGCCTCCATATTTTCCCTTTCATTCTTGTTGTATATGTATCTGAAGATTTTCAGACTAAATTTGGAACCAAAGAAGCACATTGTTGGCACACAAATTCAAGATAGGCAGACATCAATATAAAAAGAAGGTTGTTTAGATAATCAAATAAAGAAAAAGGAGGGAAAATTCTCTCAAATAGCTAAACAAAGCTATTTAAATCACTCTCAATCTAACCCCACCCTTGAAAAAGAGACAATAAAAAACTCATATACTTCAAATACCATCTTCAACAAATATAAGAAATCAGAATTCAGATGGTGAACAAAAATGAGGATGAATCCATAGATTCATTTTGAGGAAATAGGGACAAAACTCAGACAAATCCCAAGGGCAAAAAAAAAATAGCCAGAAATTAACATAAAAAAATGCATATAACACTAACTAATATATAATTACTATATATAAGTAGATATTTGGGAAAAAACCTTCTAGCTGAAGAGGAAAAAAGAGTAGCTTAGATTGAGAAAGTGAAATTCATGGTATACATTTCTTGACATATAAGATTTAGAACTCAAAATTTTTTTAAGAACTAAACTTTTTTTGACATTTGAAATGATGCAATTGTTGACTGTTTTTGTGAAATGTAAATTGATAGTGCAGGTGTGATGCCATTGAGCAAGAACATGAAAGCAACATTTCTCTTGGGTGCTGCTAGCTTTACATTTTTGCACTGAAATCATCAACCTCCAATTCATATTAATGTTATTCTACTTGCTTGGTGGTTATGGTAAGTTTAATAACCCCATTGCAGATTAATTTAAAGCCAAATAAAAAGACGTGTGGATTCAGCATAAATTGTTTAATTTGTCATCAATTATTTGTTTCCTGCGACTAGTCCTTTTTTGGTTGGTGCTCCACCACTTGCAAAGGCACCCACATGGCCGTGTCAAACGTTCCATCTTTTGGCCTTATCATAAAAATCCAAGGAGCCAATTATTCCCCCAAAAAAACATTTTATAACAATTAATCAATTATAAATTATAGAAAAATATAAAATTAAATTAAAAATAATAAAAATTGTTTTAATAAATAGAAAAATACTTTTTTAATAAATAAATTCTTTTGAAAAAATTCATTAATAATCTCCTAAGAATTAGAACAAAAATATGTTAAAAGATCAATAGACTATAATATAATTTTGTAACAGTATGAGGATCAAAATGTAATTTCTGAGTCCTGGGGCAGCATATCTGTAGCCGGTGGTAGCATGGAACTTCTGTTGCGTATGCAGCAAAGAAAAAGGCGCCGATTATAAATAAATAAAGAGTTGCTTTATTTGTCCGACCAAAACGCGCAGAGCCGAGACCTGCTACCAACTCTGCCATGGGCCTCGCCGGAGCAGCCACCAACAACGAACCCGACTGTGAATCGTCTCTCCTAATACCCACCACCACATCACCAAATCATGCCATCTCCAAAAATGCCCCAAAAGACACATTCAACTTGGGATACATAATCTACTTCACTCTAGGGCTTGGCATCCTCCTTCCGTGGAACTCCTTCATAACCGCCGTCGATTACTTCTCCGCCATTTACCCAGATGTCTCCGTTGACCGTATCTTCGCCGTTGCTTATATGGTAACGGGTCTCTGTTGTCTTATAGTTATTGTCTTTTATGCCCACCTTTCTGATGTTCACGTTAGAATCAATGCTGGTTTGGCAATCTTTGTTGTCTCTCTTCTGGTTGTTCCGGTTATGGATGCGGTTTATATAAAGGGTCGGGTCGGGTTGTATGATGGGTTTGGTGTTTCGGTTGGGGCAATTGCATTGGCGGGTTTTGGTGATGCATTGATGCAAGGTGGGCTAGTTGGGCTTGCTGGGGAGTTGCCTGACAGGTTTATGCAGGCTATTGTTGCTGGCACTGCTGGTTCAGGTAAATTTTGGTTGAATTTTATCTAGGATGCTGTTTTTTTATTGCTTGAATTGGATGTTGTCATGGGATTTGGATTTTATCAATCATGACCTTGAAATAGATTTCGTGATAAATTCAAACTTTTTGCATTTTGGGTTGGACCATAGTTATGAATTAGACTTGAAAGAATAGTTGTTCATGATAAAGTCAAACATTGAGAAAACGATATAGGAGAGGTAGAAAGATTACTGGGTGAATCAATGGCTGACTGGATAAACTGTAAATAGTTGTGGCTGGTAGAGACTGGAGAATGATGGGTGTAAGAGAATAGGTATCATCAAGTTTGCATATATCAATGGCATGGCGGTGTAATATTTAGCCATGCTAATGATAACAGTGATTGCAACAGATAATAGTCTTAACATTTGTCATTTTATTTGTCAAGGGCGTCAAGCTCATCTCTGTGAGTGTTTTCTTCAAATCATTTCCTTTGTCTTTGTGTTGTGAGTGGCTTAGCTGCTGTCAAATTGCAGAATGTAGTTATTTTTTTAATTGTGCACCGATTTTTAGTTATTTTAATACCCGTTGATGTTTATGTTTTATGTAAAAGAAAATATTTGTTTTCAGTCATTGTTCTTTCATCTGAGTAGTGCAATTTTATTCCCTTTTCTTAGTTTGCAACTTTGCATCAATGGTGAAAATAATCAAACCTCTTGGTGTAAACATGATCTTTCTTACCTTAGACAGATCAACTGGCAACTTTGCTTACAACAGAGTTAATTTTGGGTTATTGTCAATGAATTGTTGACAAGCAATCTTAGTAGATGGACAGTTTGTTGTTGACCAACTTAAAGGAAATTTATCTACCGTAGCTTTTAGCAATCTCTAAACTGAGCTAACCCCAAAGTATCTGCCTAGAAAGGTAGAGGGTTTATACAACACAATTTGAGGCAAACCTTTTTTTTTTTTTTTATTTAATCCTTTTCTGCTGTTGCTTCTTTGGATGATACTTGAAATTGATTTGTGGTAACATCTAGCTGCAATACCAAAAGAAACAAAGGCCTAAACTCAATTGTTGATCTAGTCAGTTTCAAGGGGATTTTGCAGTTTAAAGAGCCCAAAAGTTTGATGCCTCCCTAGGCCAGCAATGCAAGGACCAAAAAAAATGCTTGTGTATGATAGCTTGGAAGTGAACTCTAAACTTGTGGTAATGTTCAAGTAGCTGTACTCGTCATATCATTTTATTGCATTTAGTTAAGATAATTGCATGCAGAGTGTCAAGTACAAAATCTGATAGTTATATGTGGAATGCTTTATATGATGTTAGTTATGTTCTTTTACAGCTGAACTGTCATATTTTCTTGAACTCCAAAGATATTGAATGCAGGTGTCCTTGTTTCATTTCTGAGGATCATAACCAAAGCTGTATATACACAAGATGAAAGTGGCCTTAGAAAAAGCGCAAATCTCTATTTTGCGGTTGGGAATGTGGTTATGGGCCTATGTTTTGTCCTTTACAATGTTGCGCATCGCCTTCCAATTATTAAGTACTATAGAGATTTGAAAATTCAGGCTGCAGATGAGGAAAAGAAGGAAAAAGGGTCTCTAACTGGGGCTCAATGGAGATCAACCTTGTGGGAGATTGTTGGGAGTGTCAAATGGCATGGGATTGGGCTAGTGGTCATCTATATTGTGACTTTATCAATATTTCCAGGCTATATAACAGAGGATGTGCACTCTGCGATTCTCAAAGATTGGTATTCAATCCTCCTAATTACTGCGTACAATGTTTTTGATTTGGTTGGCAAGTCTTTGACTGCAGTCTATCTTCTGGAGAATGCAAAGGTTGCTATTGGTGGCTGCTTTGCAAGATTGCTCTTCTATCCTCTCTTTTTGGGTTGCTTGCATGGTCCTGAATTCTTCCGAACGGAGATTCCAGTAACAATCCTGACCTGTCTTTTGGGCCTTACTAATGGCTACTTGACAAGTGTGCTGATGATTTTAGCTCCTAAGGTAGTACCAATACAGCACGCGGAGACTGCTGGGACTGTGATGGTATTGTTCCTAGTTCTTGGTCTGGCTTCTGGATCAATTGTAGCCTGGTTTTGGGTCATTTGATATCAAGCCAGCTTGGAACCGTTCCAGGATTTGTGTTGGGGTAGGTTGTTTAGAGGAAGTCTTTTATTCTGTAAAGCTTTGTAACCTTAATCATGTATGATATTGTTTTAATGCATTTTATGTTGAATTGTAATTGAAATTAGTATTGTTCTAATGCATTTTATGTTGAGTTGTAAATCAAAGGACTCCTCTTTCGAACATTAAGGACCAAGAATATTTTGTTACCATGTTTTAAGCTTATAATGTTCTTTTCTTTCACCCGAACAAATAAGCACGTCAACATAAATTTAATGATGGTATATAAAATATTAAATTTATACTTCAATATTATTATTATTGTTATTATCATTTAATTTTTTAAGAATAATAAAAGTATTCTTTGTTAACATAACAATTTAATATCTCTTCGGATGAGGTTCGTAAGGCGGTGTTTAGCATGCATCCGGACAAAGCTCCAGGGCCAGATGGCCTTAATCCTGCTTTTTTTCAGTATTTCTGGGATACTATTGGTATGGATGTTATTCGATGGTGCCAGGTCATGTTTGATTCGGACTGTCAATTGAGAGCTGTTAATCATACCTTGATCACTCTAATTCCAAAAAAGAAGAGTCCAGAATTCATGTCTAATCTGAGGCTAATTGCTTTATGCAATGTCATTTACAAGATCTTGGCCAAAGTTCTTACTAACCGGTTATAGCTTATCATGCCATTACTTATCTCTGACTATCAAAGTGCATTTGTATCCGGTAGGTCTATTTTGGATAATCTTATGATTGCCTTTGAATTAAACCATTATTTGCGCAGGAAGTGTTCAGGGAAATCAAGTTTTTCAGCCCTCAAGCTTGATATGTCAAAGGCTTATGACAGACTAGAATGGAGTTTTTTGGATCGGGTTATGC
>CATIWK010205557.1:0-22917 GCA_949634005.1 Mallotus japonicus
AAATTTCAACTCAGTTAATTAAATAGATATCATTCTAAACCAAGAAACCCGTTTTGTTTATTGGACTCAATTGCAAGTATCAGATACCAAATTCGTATGTGATTAATTGATACGACTAATGGCAGTTAGCAAGCATATGACGACAACATTGGCATAATATATAGGGTTAAAAATCTTACTTTAAGATGTTCAGGAATCTTGTACAATTCATCATCAGCGCGTTTTAATTCATTTTCAACTTGATCTTTTGCATCAATGATGTTTTTGCCTCTTTTCTTGGCCAATTCTTGCTCAACATACATCAACCTGTTTTTTTTTTTTTTTTGAAACAACAAATCTCAAATCAGATACTAATAAAAGGTAATTTAACCAAGAAAAAAGGTAAAAGAACAGAAATTTTGGTTTGTTTTGTTACATGTTGGGATCTTCAACCATAACAGCAGTTTCTTGAGCGAATGTATCTTGAAGAACAAGCTCTTCTTTTTCTCCATCGCCATCGTTCTTTTCAGTTACTTTCTTATTAGAAGAAGATACTAAACCACCCTGCAGCAGCACAGATGATGATGCTGATGATGAAAATGAAGCAGAAGAAGATACAATTGCAGGTATCCCTGATTTCCTTTCCCTCTGTTTCTGCAGGAATTTCACTTCCTCCAATGCCAATCTGCCAATCCATCAAATTCCCCATCCTCAATTAATAAATAAAAAACCCTAATTGTGAAATAATTGTAAATTTGAGACTCATGATGATGATGATAATGATTTTAGTACCTTCTGTCTTCTTCTTCATCTTCTTCTTTATCATTGTTATGAGTTTCTTCCACGCGTCTCTTCCTGAAATTCTTCTTTTTTAGCATTTTCTGCTTTTTTGCTTCGTCTCTGCCTTGAAAACAAATTGGGAGTAGGTGCGCGCTTCAGGAGTAGAGAGGCTGCTCCAAACCTCCAAATTGGTCCCTGAACTATAGTCCAAGACTAACATTGGTTCCTCTTTTGTTTTTTTTTTTTTTTTTTTTTTATTTATTTTTTGACATAATGTTTTCTAATTTTCTGAATTTTATTTTTATATTTAAAATTTGAAACTATTAAAATCTACTGAAAGACATCATTTTAAAAAAAATTTAGAGATTCAAAATTCTTGATTGAATTATTCAAATACTAAAACAGAAAAAAAAATTAAACAAATTTAAACACTATTTATTTAATTTTTCTTTATTTTAAACAATTTTATATTTTAACATATTTTTATGCAATTTAATCGGTTGGAATAAAATTTCAACATTTAAAATAACTATTATTTTAATTTAAAATTTTAAATATGAAACATAAAATAGATATCCATAATTGAATAAAATTAAATATTATTCATTGAATATAATTATTTTTATTTTTAAATATTAAATATAAATAAAAAAATAGATATCTATCAATAAATTTTGATATTTAAATCTAATTATTTTAATATACAATTATAAATTATCATATAAAAATACTGAATAAATAGATATCGATCCACAAATAAAAATTAATTATTACTATCGGATGAAATACATGGGTAAATTGTATCAAAAATGATTTAACATTGTTCATTGTTAATTTTATTGTTTTAGTACTTTAAGTTTTATTTTCATCACGGGCAAACATCATTCAAGAAAATCAAATGAAATTTATTTATGCGGTGGCTGGAAAAAATACATTTTTTTTTAAGCAAATGGCATTTAATTAGTAGCAGAATCAGTCAGTACAGAATTCCTTAAAGGAACAGGTACATCACAATCGAGAAGAAAATCAATCCTGCTATTATTGACATACTGAGTTAAGGAATAAGCAAAGTTATTAGCCTGATGAGGGACATATCTGAATTGAACTGAAGAAAGTTGATTTGCCAACAATAAAACATCTTCACACAGCATATCATGCACAGAGATACTATATGATTCACAGATGAGCAGTTGCAACCCCTTCTCTTTAGCTGAACAAAGACCATATCGAACAGCCATTGTTTCTGCAAGAGCAACATCTAAAAATTCGCTAAACAGTTTACCAGCACAGAAACAATCTCACCAACGTCATTATGAACAATTACCCCAACTGCCAAAGATTTAGTATCTGAACACACAGCGACATCAGAAATTAATTTGTAGAAACCAGCAGGTGGACGTTGCCAAGAAACAATGGTAGATTCATGAGGCCGAGAAGGAGATAGAGTATAGATACGGTGGTCTTGTTATAAACGGGAGGCCATAATTAATAAATCAAATGGTGACAATCCATCATTTCCATGAACTATTTGGTTTTTGTTGAACCACATACACCACCAAACATAAGCAATTTGTTCAAGAACAGCAACATTACCACAGCTTTGGTGAATTGCTAAAAACCAATTGCACAATATGTTAACCTGCCAACCATCAACTCGCAAGCTCAAAGAAGAAGAGAACTAGACACCCCTAGACCAGTAGTGTAATAACCCATAATATATTTATATAAATAATTATATGTTACTGTTGTTTTTAGGTTATTGTTTGGTTGCTGAGTGGTTGTGGGGTCGTTGTATGGCGTTAACTCATCTAGTTGCTAGTAATTTTCTAGACTTCAAGGTGATTAATTCCATTAATTGTTGGCAACTATCTGGACCTTAGAGTGGAAGGACCAAATAGAAATTTTATCAAAAATGTGGGGATTAAAAGAGAAACTTTTCCAGGATGATGTGTATATAAGAGAGGACTGTTGCAGAAGTTCCCATAAGCCCTTGAACTGTTACTCGACATTCACTGTAGCCCTGTTGTCTTCTTCCTCTCCATTCATAGGCCAAACGACTTTCGTTCATCATAAAATTCGAACCACGGATTCTACTCAACATCCTCTATATGATTTGTATTTCATGAAATTTGGCCTAGTTTTGTTCAGTTGTGGCTTGAAAGTTTAGGCCACTTACTTCCGGTGTTAGATGTCTATCTCCCGTGACTTTCAGCTGATGTGACCACTACCAACAAGTTTCTCTCATTGTCAGGAATCCAATGACACCAACCACGCGTTCGGGTGTTGCCATTTGAGTTTCATCGAAGTTTGATCGGTAAATTTTTATTTTTAACCCAATCTAATAATTCGACTGTTAATTTAAGTGTTTGAACATATATTTAGCTTCCCCTTGATGCTATGAACATGTGGATATGTTCAGTTTGTATAAGTAACATTTTCCAGTGAGAAAATTCGGGTGAAAAATAGTGACCAGCCCATAAAATTGTGATTTTATTTTTAATAAATACTATAAATTATGAACATTAATTTTTGTAACTAGAGCTAGGTCTGATTCCTTACGAATTTTAAGATAAAAATTCTGAAAGCATTTCGGTGGAAATTGCTCCACTTTCCGTTTAAATTATTTCAGCTGGTCAAAGTAAATTCTTTCACTGTCAAATATCACATTTTAGGGTATTTTCAAGTCAATTTAATTAAATCCTTAATTTTTATAATTTTTTGGAATTTTTGAGAGTTTAATTGTTATTTATGTATTAAATAAATATTATTTATTATAGAGAGTTCCAGAGAGGGAGCCGTAGAGTTTGGGCTGCTGAGGACACGTCGGATAGCATGCTCCATCAGTGAATTAATTTTATATAAAGTTTGTTGAAGTTATATACAAGTGAGAATTTTTACGCGATAAATATAATAATAAAGTTGAATATATAAAAATTTAATTATGCTAATGAATTTTACCTGCAAACATGATTATTTATTTTATTATTATTAAGGATTTTGGAAATGTTTTAGCTTGGTTTCATTTCATTTTATTTTATATAGGAAATAATTATGTTTTGGAGAAAATGGTAGAACGTGTTACCTAGTGGGTGTCACCAGGACCACATGCACACTGATTAATATCTTGAGTCTGAGATATATATGAATTGGCTCAATTGAACTTGTTCTCTCGGGCAGTATTATGGATTGAGCTTGGTGGAGCTTATTCTCTCAGGCAGGAATTGAGATGTAACTCGGTTGAGCTTGTTCTCTCGAGACATCAATGATGGACTACGTGATTGGACTACGGCTGTAACTCGGTTGAGCTTGATCTTTTGAGATGGTAGTCATTTGGATTTAAGAGAGCCGAAAGCCTAAAAGAATTGAGGTTTAGGGTTCTACCATGATTTCCACTAAAGAATTTAATTTATATGATTTTCGTATGAGAAATTTTGTATTAAAAAGATTTATAAATTTTGGAAAGGTATTTATATAAATATGATTTTTTTATAAAGTAAAGAATTTTAAATATTTATTTTATTTGATGGTTTTAAATAAGTATTTTAAGACCAACATGCATTTTATAATGTTAATTCACTCAATGAGGTTTGATTCCCCCTAAATCTTATTTTTTTAGGACCTCACAAATAGTCTATCACTTGTCATCGTCTGCGCCAAATTTCTTCTTCTCCGGCTGTTTTGTGTAGGTTTCATCAATACAAGTATCATGTATTTGAATCCTAGACACCATAATAGTTGAATGCCTTGTATAACTTGTATTTGTAATATTTTTTAAAATACTGTCTTGTGGATTGTGGTGGATTTGGTTCCGATTATGGTTTTATTGTGAAGCAGTGTTAAATGGAAAACATATTGGAAGTGTTATTTCTTTTCTACAGGTTTTTTTTTTTTTTGGTCTTGGTACAGAGGAAACTCTGCCATATTTTCTTTAAAATTTTAAAGTTAGTTAATTTTTAATGTGAAAATTTTTTAAGGCTTACTTCGGGTTTCGGAAGCTTCATGCTTTCTTATTCCTTAGTGTCAGTCACGTGCCCTTGAGGCTCGGCTCGTGACAAGTAGCATTCCTTAAACAGATGGATTAATGATTCTTCATATTGGTTACAAAGTGGACAAAGTTGAAACCTCAATCTTCCACTGCTTAAGATTCTCATAGCAAGGTAAAATATTATGAATGGCTCTCCAAAGGAAAATTTTAACTTTAAGGGCCATATTAAGCTTCTAAATAATTGATCATATCAAATTATTTATTATGATGCAAAACTTACATTTTGATTTTGTAAAGCCAACTAACATGCAAGCGTGTAGCAGGATTTAACTGAATAATGCCCATCTTTTGTATGTAACTAGAATCTATAATCATTTGGGAATCGAAATCTTAGCAACACTTGAAGAATAACTTCCACCTCAAAAGGAAGAAATACCTATAGGACTAAGGCCACCTTCCATCTCTTAGTGTCCAAATCTATGAGGCAACTAACTGTAGAGTCGACGGGCAGAGTTCTGGGCACAAAAGGTTTCATACCATTAACACCCAAAAGCCATTTATCATACCAAATCTTGATTAAAGTCCCATTACCAATCCTCCATCCTATCCTTCCGACAAGCACAGTCTGAGCCCCAATGATACTTCTCCATACATAACTTGGCATAAAAGCCAATTTAAGGTTCTATGAAAGAATAACATGGATGATATTTAGCAGCCATAACATGGGAACATAGGGAGTTAGGAAACATGAGAAGCCACCAACCTTGTGTTGACCTTAACAATAATTGATCTTAATTTTGAGCTTTTAATGTGTTTGTTTAAGTGTGTATAAGATAGGGACATTTTCGAAGTCAAAATAATGATGAATTATCAAAGAAAAATCACTATAAACAGTGATCATGAGCACAGTCATGACCGGGATTGAATCGAGGACCAAATTGCACATTTTAAGAAGTTTAAAGTGCAAATTCCAAACAATTCACCTTCAGCAATGAAGTTTGGGTTTGGAAACATGACCATAGAGCTAGTGAGCATTTGGATGCTCTTTTGCAAGAAGTTGATGAGTTTGAAGGTGTAGAAGCACAAGAAGAAGACGAAGATCCTCAAGCACCTCCAACAAGAAAAAGATCAAGACATGAGGGCACTTGTGTCACGACCCAACCCAGGAGTCATGACCGGCGCTAGGGAACGGGAATTCATACAAAACCAGAACCCGTAGCAAGCCTTAAAATAAAAACTTATACAAACATATCTCAAAAATACCTCTGAATTAAAACTTTAATAATAAAATGAAATCTCATATCATAACATAATAAAATATTTTCGTACAATAACCAAATACAGAACTCAATCTGGTATAATAATAGATACTACAACCAACAGTACTACTATAGCGTCTATCGAAATATAATAGTTCGATATTTACATAAACTGGCAGGGGAGAAAAGAGTCCGGCGAAGAACATTACTAGGAGAGGTCTGACGTAAAGAGTCCTGAAAAATAATTGAAGGGGGTCAGACCTCACTGAGTAAATTATAATTATATGGATACATGCAACCTAAGCACACAAACAATTAAGCATTAATATAACATTTATATCTATTTTATATTTATACATGCATTTCAAGCATATGATTAGTAATACATTTTATGTCATCATAGTAGATGCAAACAAGTGGATGAAAGCAAGTGATGCAGATGTTTAAAATCACATTTCACGCTAAACAAATAAATACAGCAAAATTTTGGATGGAGGATTGGAGCTGAACCCCTAAAATTCCGTAACCTTAAATACTGAACCTCACTGGCCATTAGGCCCACTTAAATCCAATAATATTTCTCTTTTCCAACTTGACAGTAGACCGGCTCCGAGACCCAAATATCAATCGAACTACAGCAGTCCCACTGTCGACATTCATAACTCAAAAATATTTATTTGTCCAACTTTAGGTAGTGTAGACTGGCCCCGAGTACATTAGGTCAACCGAAGATCCGCAGTCATCCTTTCCAATATCCACCAATCTCAATATCATAATCACAATCAAATTAACTAAAATCCTCAGCCTAGTATCTAAAGTACTGTTGCGCAATAGTCCTAATGTAGCCCTAGCACGTTCTACGACTATCCTCCAAAAATAACACATCACAATAACAAATTATATCAACAACAATAAAACAGCATCCAATAATCACATTTAATGTTCACATCATAATTTAAATAATAAAATCATATTAAAATGCGCACTGCATTCAACAATCATATTTATATATATATACAAAGACATATATATATCAGCAATGACAATTAACATTTAATGTAATATAACATATTAAAATTTACATTATCAAAAGAATGGATGATAATATTATTTTCTACATGTAATGCACACATATAATAATAACTCACAGTTTTGACGAGCTTCGCTATTCCGGTTCGGCTGGCTCAGTCCGGTCAGCCTAGCATGCGGTGCAGCTATAGCAAAAATAATAATAAAGAGTAATTAATTAGAATAAATTCTAATTTATACTCCTAGGATATCTAAAAAATAACTCGATCTAGGACACGACTCGACTAAGAATCAAAAATCTAGGATCAACCCATTGTCACGTTTTACGAGAATTCTACCGAAAATTCGATAGAGTCTCCTTTGTAAAATGGACATCCCTCTAACGAAGTAGAGTCGATCCTGCACGCAAACACACTTCTAACTCATCCAAATCACCAAATCTCGAGTTGGGCCCTCGAACTATAAATACTGCCCAACCGAGTCTCAACAAGATTTAAAATTAATAAAATAATATTTAAATACTAAAAATTCACTAAAACTCATAAAAATTCCAATTAATATCAAAATCAATTATTTATGTAATAAAAGCATAAAATATATTTATTTACCAAAAATAAATAATAAATACCACATTAATACTTAAATTATATTAAAAATCCATTTTCAAAATTTAGCAATTAAATGGCGTTTAACTACCGATAATCAATTAAATTATTAAAATATCATTATTTGCAAATAATTAATTAAATCACTTAAATATATAATAAAATTATCAAATAACTAATTTAAGCTTAAAAACAAAAACTAAGATTATTATTCTATTAATTTCAGAAAATTAATATCAATAAGCTAATAATAGAATTTAATTCATAAAAATATATTTTTAACATTAAAAACAATTAAATCATCAATTACTTAAAAAATTAAACAAAACATATTAATATCTATCATTAAAATTATTACCTACAAAATTCCAAAAATTCATGAAAATACATTTTAACACTAAATATAACTAAATAA
This sequence comes from Mallotus japonicus, assembly GCA_949634005.1. Classification (NCBI taxonomy): domain Eukaryota; kingdom Viridiplantae; phylum Streptophyta; class Magnoliopsida; order Malpighiales; family Euphorbiaceae; genus Mallotus; species Mallotus japonicus. The sequence continues at coordinate 8,053 of CATIWK010205557.1, forward strand.
CTCAAATAGCCAAATTCTATAATTTTTATATACACATATACTTAATTTCTGGAAATTAACCAATAATTAATAAAATAAACAAAATTACTAATTTAATTAACAAAATTATTTTATACAAATCTAAAAATTAAATCCATCATTAAACATATTATTTAACTATATACTTACCAAAAATTCACTTAAAATCAATTTACACACATTAATTCCAAAAATAATATTTTCACAAATTAATTCCAAAAATTAAAATAACTCCAAAAAATACATACTAACATTAAAATATGATTAAATCAATAAATTAACCAAATGCAATATTATTTATATGCAATTATTTTAATTTCGGAATTAAATCTAAAATTAACAAAAATATATAAAATACCTATTTAATTAATAAAATTATATTATACACCCAAATAATTTAAAATCAACAATAAACATAATAATTAACCATAATTTAACCAAAAGTCAACTTAAAATTACATGATATAATTTTTCTCTAAAATATAATTTTCACAAATAATTATCAAAAATTAAAATAAATTAAAAAAATATAAAAAATATATATATTTGCAAAGCTTTTAAGCTCTACAACACAAATCCAAACTCCATTTAACTTAAACTAAATTATTCTAACACAAAATCACAAAAATACAAATTCAACACCTAGAACAAATTCTCAAAATTTAAGCTAAAAACGAAGTTATTTAAAGAAATAACCTTAAGAGAGTTAAAGCCCTTGAAGAGAGAAAGATTTTGAGCTCAAGATCGCCGGAAATGGTGGTTGTTCGGTGTGTAGGTGGTGGCTATGGGGGTGGTTTGCGTGAAAGGCAGAGGAAGGAGAAGCAAAAGAAGTAAGTTCAGGGGAAGAAAGTATTCTGCCCGAAAAGAAGAAAAATTTTTGCAAAAGTTGTCCTTTTTTTTATAATAATATAATAATAAAATAATAATCTTAAAATAATAATATATCTACTTGAATTTCCCACCACATATTATTCCACTTTAATCCTCTTCCACAAAATAATATATATACACATAATAATAATAATAATAATAATAATAACAATAACAAAAGTACAAAAATATTTTATTTTAATAAAATATCTACTCCCACTTTAATCTCTACACATATCCAATATATATACACACTAAAATAATAATAATGTGTGTCAAAAATACACTAAGTTAGGAACTCACATAAATAAAAATAATATTAGTAATATTAAAATAATATTCAACACAAAAATTTAAATTAAATTCTACTAATAATCAATATCATAAATAAATAAAAATAATATAATATAATATAATATAAAATAAAATATTATTAACACTGCAAATCTCAATATTTATTTTTATAATTTATTTATAAAAACCGAGTTATAACAATCTTCCCCCCTTACAAAAATTCGTCCTCGAATTTAGAAGAAAAGGAAGGGATACAAGAATTCATCGAGGAAAAAGATAGGGGTACGCTACTCGCATCTCAGCCTCTGTCTCCTACGTGTACTCCTCCACGTTGTTGATCCTCCACAACACCTTGACCATCGGGCTCTACTTTAATGGCGTTGGATGCTTGAGCATTCCGCTGAGTGAGAGTAAAGACTCTGGCATGTCCTCGACCTCCCTGCTGGCTGGTGGAAGCCTAACTAGAACCTCTCACACTACCTCTTCCTCCTCTACCTTGCCCTTGCTGGGAAATAAACTGTGATGTACTTGGATACTGAGCTGGAGGCGGCTGATACGGAGCTGGAGCTACACTGCCAACAGAATGCTGCAGAAACTATTGTTGCTGATAACCATAATTAGGACATGCTCTGGCAATATGTTCCGTCTGTCCATACCAAAAACAAGTCAGTGGCGCCATACAGCAGGGTCCCTGATGGACTCTACCACAGGTCTGGCAAGCACTAGCTGTTGATCCTGTGCTGCCATATCCAGAACTCTGACCACTGCTGCTACTAGTGGCACCTTACCCAAATTCGTCTGGCCTGTGAACTCCACTGCGGCTATGTCTCCTACTTCCATGGTATCTAGGCTGCTGTCTCTGACCCTGCTGAATTGAGCCTCTCTGCTGACTGCTAGACCCAATTTAAAAAGTAGAATACAGAGTGCTCTTAAATCCTCCTGTCTGTAAACCTCCCATCTGATAAAAATATGGCATAGCTCCCTGTCTAACCAGTCTCAGCTCTATCTCCTTGGCCATCTCTATAACAGACTTGAGATTAAGGCCTGTAGTGAGCATCCCAGCAAATGCAGATCCTAACCCAGTGACATACGTCGTGACAGCGAAGTACTAGTCTCGCATCAAATCCTCTGTATATTTGCCCAACCTAAGGAACTCTCTAGTATAATCCTCAACTGATCTGTCTCCTCTGGTGATGCTAGTCAGTCTGAGTCTGTAACTCATCCGTAGTGGCTCAGGGTAAAATCTCCTCATAAATCTCTCTCTAAATTGTGCCTAGGTCATCGTCGTCATATGGGGCAAAATACTCTGTACGAACCAATCTAGGGCTGGTCCCTCTACTGATAGCTCGACTATCATGATCCTCTGGTACTCGGTGTGAGCAGTCCGAGTCCTCGTCTCAATGGCATGCAGAAACTCCAAAGGATCTGAAGTCCCGTCAAAAGAAATACGATTGAGTCTAGCATAGAATAGGGCTGCCTCTGGGTCAGACATACCCTGCTGATGCACAGGCTACATCTGTGGCACTGTTGGAGGAATAGCAGCTGCACCCTTCTATACTCCTGGTCTGAAAGCAGCTTCTTCGAATTCCTGATCTGTAGGTCCCTTATCCTGCAGCTCTCTCTATCTACGACGACCTGCCACTCTACCGCGTCTACCTCTACCTCTACCCCTTCACCTAACTAGCGGATCAAGGTCTTGAGCCTCATCCTGATAAGACTCACCATCATCGGCCTCAACGACCGGTGGAGCGGTTCACGCTCTCCTCCTCATTCTGAAAATAAATATACAAATACAATTCAGACACACAGACAAAACAGACCTCCTAATGGCTATGCGGAATTCTAAAAGCAACGAAGACTTATCGAAGACATAACGAAACCTAATTTATGCTGCAATAGTTTCAAAGAAAATACAAGTCTAACAACCTAGGTCCACAATACTAAACCTAGGCTCTGATACCAACTTTGTCACTACCCAACCCGGGAGTCATGACCTGCGCTAGGGAATGGGAATTCATACGAAACCGGAACCCGTAGCAAGCCTTAAAATAAAAACTTATACAAACATATTTCAAAAATACCTCTGAATTAAAACTTTAATAATAAAATAAAATCTCATATCATAACATAATAAAATATTTTCATACAATAACCAGATGCAGAACTCAGTCTGGTACAATAACAGATACTACAACCAACAGTACTACTACAGCGTCTATCGAAATACAAGAAATATAATAGTTTGATATTTACATAAACTGGCCAGGGAGAAAAGAGTCCGGCGAAGAATACTACTAGGAGAGGTCTGACGTAAAGAGTCCTAAAAAATAATTGAGGGGGGTCAGACCTTACTGAGTGAATTATTATTATATGTATACATGCAACCTACGCACATAAGAAATCAAGCATTAATATAACATTTATATCTATTTTATATTTATACATGCATTTCAAGCATATGATTAGTAATACTTTTTATGTCATCATAGTAGATGCAAGAAAGTGGATGAAAGCAAGTGATGCATATGCTTAAAATCACATTTCACGCCAAACAAATAAATACAGCTAAATTTTGGAAGAAGGATTGGAGCAGAACCCCTAAAATTCTGTAACCTTAAATACTGAAATCCATCAGGCCCACTTAAATCCAATAATATTTCTCTTTTCCAACTTGACGGTGGACAGGCCCCAAGACCCATATATTAATCGAACTACAACAGTCCCACTGTCGGCATTCATAACTCCAAAATATTTATTTGTCCAACTTTAGGTAGTGTAGACTGGCCCCGAGTCCACTAGGTCAACCAAGGATCCGCAATCTCACTATCAGTATGACTGGCCCCGAGTACACTAGGTCAACCGAGGATCCGTAGTCCCTCTTTCCATTATCCACCAATCTCAATATCATAATCACAACCAAATTAACTAAAATCCTCAGCCTAGTATCTAACGTACTGTTGCACAACAGTCCTAATGTAGCCCTAGCACGTTCTGCTACTATCCTCCAAACATAACACATCACAATAATAAATCATATCAACAATAATAAAATAGCATCCAATAATCACATTTAATGTTCACATCATAATTTAAACAATAAAATCATATTAAAAAGTGCACTGCATTCAACAATCATATTTATATATATATATACAAAGACATATATCAGCAATGACAATTAACATTTAATGTAATATAACATATTAAAATTTACATTATCAAAAATATGGATGCTAATATTATTTTCTACATGCAATGCATACATATAACAATAACTCACAGTTTTGACGCGCTACGCTATTTCGGTTCAGCTGGTCCGGTCCGGTCGGTCTAGCACGCGGTGCAACTATAGGAAAAATAATAATAAAGAGTAATTAATTAGAATAAATCCTAATTTATACTTCTAGGATATCTAAAGAATAACTCGATCTAGGACATGACTCGACTAAGAATCAAAAACCTAGGATCGACCCACCGTCACGTTTTACGAGAATTTTACTGAAAATTCGGTAGAGTCTCCTTTGTAAGACGGACATCCCTCTACCGAAGTAGACTCGATCCTGCACGCAAGCACACTTCTAACTCATCCAAATCACCAAATCTCGGGTTGAGCCCCCGAACTACAAATACTGCCCAACCGAGTCTCAACAAGATTTAAAATTAATAAAATAATATTTAAAAACTAAAAATTCACTAAAACTCATAAACAATTCTAATTAATATCAAAATCAATTATTTATGTAATAAAAGCATAAAATATATTTATTTACCAAAAATAAATAATAAATACCACATTAATACTTAAATTATATTAAAAATCCATTTTCAAAATTTAGCAATTAAATGACGTTTAACTACCGATAATCAATTAAATTATTAAAATATCATTACTTGTAAATAATTAATTAAATCACTTAAATATATAATAAAATTATCAAATAACTAATTTAGCTTAAAAACAATAAATAAGATTATTATTCTATTAATTTCTAAAAATTAATATCAATAAGCTAATAATAGAATTTAATTCATAAAAATATATTTTTAACATTAAAAGCAATTAAATCATCAATTACTTAAAAAATTAACTAAAACATATTAATATCTATCATTAAAATTATTACCTATAAAATTCCAAAAATTCATGAAAATACATTTTAACACTAAATATAACTAAATGACTCAAATAACGAAATTCTATAATTTTTATATACACATATACTTAATTTCCGGAAATTAACCAATAATTAACAAAATAAAAAAAATTACTAATTTAATTAACAAAATTATTTTATACAAATCTAAAAATTAAATCCAACATTAAACATATTATTTAACTATTTACTTACCAAAAATTCACTTAAAATCAATTTACACAAATTAATTCCAAAAATAATATTTTCACAAATTAATTCCAAAAATTAAAATAACTCTGAAAATACATACTAATATTAAAATATGATTAAATCAATAAGCTAACCAAATACAATATTATTTATATGCAATTATTTTAATTTCGGAATTAAATCTAAAATTAACAAAAATATATAAAATACCAATTTAATTAATAAAATTATAGTATACACCCAAATAATTTAAAATCAACAACAAACATAATAATTAACCATAATTTAACCAAAAATCAACTTAAAATTACATTACATAATTTTTCTCTAAAATATAATTTTCACAAATAATTATCAAAAATTAAAATAAATTAAAATAAATATAAAAAAATATATTTGCAAAGCTTTTAAGCTCTACAACACAAATCCAAACTCCATTGAACTTAAACGAAATTATTCTAACACAAAATCACAAAAATACAAATTCAACACCTAAAACAAATTCTCAAAATTTAAGCTAAAAACGAAGTTATTTAAAGAAATAACCTTAAGAGAGTTAAAGCCCTTGAAGAGAGGAATATTTTGAGCTCAAGATCGCCGGAAATGGTGGTCGTTCGGTGTGCATGTGGTGGCTATGGCGGTGGGTTTGCGTGAAAGGAAGAGGAAGGAGAAGCAAAAGAAGTAATTTCAGGGGAAGAAAGTATTCTACCCGAAAAGAAGAAAAAATTTTGTAAAAGTTGTCCTTTTTTCTTATAATAATATAATAATAAAATAATAATCTTAAAATAATAATATATCTTCTTGAATTTCCCACCATATATTCTTCCACTTTAATCCTCTTCCACAAAATAATATATATACACATAATAATAATAACAATAACAAAAGTACAAAAATATTTTATTTTAATAAAATATCTACTCCCACTTTAATCTCTACACATATCCAATATATATACACACTAAAATAATAATAATAATGTGTGTTAAAAATACACTAAGTTAGGAACTCACATAAATAAAAATAATATTAGTAATATTAAAATAGTATTCAACACAAAAATTTAAATTAAATTTTACTAATAATCAATATCATAAATGAATAAAAATAAAATACAATAATATAAAATAAAAATAAAATATTATTAACACTGCAAATCTCAATATTTATTTTTATAATTTATTTATAAAAACCGAGTTATAACAACTTGTCAAGGAGCTCAAGCCTTTGGAGATGAACCTCTATGGGTTGGACAAATGTTTGATAGGATGAGCTTAATGGAAAGAAACTTCAATGAACGTTTTGATCAAGTTGACTCTCGAATTGATCAAATGGATGCAAACTTCCATCATCTTCAACATGATGTCCACCTTCTCTATGAGAAACAAGGCTACTCTTGCTCATTCATGCCTCCTCCACCTCCCTAACAAGACTAGTTTATGTTATATGTCTTTTTCTTTGTTTGTTCGTCAGCTTATTTACAGTTTATTTTCAGTATATTTTCTGTATCTACTACTGTGAGCTGTATGTTTTTATCTTTAAGTCTAAAGTGTGTTAGTTTATGTTTAGTTTTTAAGATAAGTGTTGTTTGTCATGTTTACAATTGATATTTTTAAAAAATATCATTGTAATTCTATCCTTTTAATTAATGCAAGCCATCATTTATTTCTTTTTCTTCTTTTAATTTTGACAAAGGGGGAGAAATATTTGAGTTTGCATGTTTTGCTTAATTATTATTTATTTCCTTGTTATTTAGAACATGCATTGTAAGTGAGGTTAATTTTGTGATCATGTTATCATGTTTTGCATTTGTGATGCTGAGCCTTGTTTTGCTTACTTGCATATTTTATTATCATTTTTTTCATTATTTTAGTTCTTTGTCTTTTGTTTCCTTTAGAACTAAGCTCTATATGATCATGTGATAGTTAAGTTTGTTAAGCTTCAAACATAAATGATGTATGTACTCTTGTGATGCATTATTTAAGTCCTTGACTTTCTTTTAAATTTATATTTCTTATCATATCCATTAAAGGGGGAGTCATAAAGAAATATATTTATTTTTTACTCCTTATGTCAATTTTTTATATATGCATAATTTTAGGGGGAGTAAATAATTGATTTCCAATTATTACACACATCACTTAATATTATATTTTTATCAAACTCAAAATAAGTTTGTCAAAATCAAAGAGGGAGATTGTTGACCTTAGCAATAATTGATCTTAATTTTGATCTTAACAAACTTAATTTTGAGCATTTAATGTGTTTGTTTAAGTGTGTATAAGATAGGTACATTTTGGAAGTCAAAATAATGATGAATTATCAAAGAAAAATCACTATGAACAGTGATCATGAGCACGGTCACGATTGGGATTAATTTGAGGACCAAATTGCACATTTCAAGAAGTTCAAAGTGCAAATCCCAGGTCTAGTCCCGACCGGGATCAGGACCAGGATCAGTGCACTAAACCACGCTAAAATTTCCTCAATTTTGCTCGAGAAACAGAATATATCTCTGGTCCATGTCCTGACCGGGACCTGGACCAGGACTACATATCCCTACCGGGATTATGCATGTCCCAACCGAAATCAAGTGTTTGACAAAAATCATTTTTGTTCGTTCTTCAGTCCTCTGAAGCATTACAAATCCCGATCACTATTCCGACCGGGACCATGCCTAGGACCAATGTAGGATTCAAATACATTGGCTACAAACGGCTATTTCATGCTAGTCCCAACCAGGACTGATGAAATCCTAACCAAGACCAGTGTTCTTATAGCTCAAAAGTCCAAACAACATTCAAATGGACTTTGAATTTGTTGGAAACGAAATTATAGTTTCTAATAGCTATAATTGAATTGCTCAAGTATAAACACAACCTCTGAAGATCATTTAGAGGTTAAGAAACTTGTTTATCAATTATATACTCTTAAGCATTCAATTTAGCTCTCAATTTTCTTTAAATTCATTTAAATTATTATCTAAACTCTTGAGAGAGTTAGTGAGTGATTAGAATAGATATTCTTATTCTTCTATTTTCTAGGTTTAGAAAACGGGAAGTGAGATTCAATTCTAAAGGAATTGGTTTAAGTGTTTAGCCATTAAAACACTTGGGAATTGGTTTTAGAGTGAGTCATGAAACTCTTGTTTGTAAGGTTGAAAGAGTGAGCCTTAAACTCTTGTATAAACTCAATCTTATGAATAAGATTGTGGGTGATTAAAAATCCTAACTTGGGGATAAGTTAGGTGGAGACGTAGGATTGTTGTTGAATCCAAACTCCTTAAATTCTTGTACTCATCATTCTTCCTTCTCAACATTCTTTTTATTTATTATTCTATTCGATTTATTTTCAATTTTAATCAATTGCCTTATTCACCCCCCCCTCTCTCTCTAAGGCATTTTCACCCCCCCCCCCCCTCTAAGGCATTTTCACCTTGTTTGGCAAGAAAAGCCTCATTAAAATAATAGAGATGTATGAAGCCTAATCCACCTTCCCTTTTTGACTTTTCAACCTTGTCCTAAGACATCTAGTGAATCCTTTTGTCCATTGACATACTACTCCACCAAAATTTTGAGATCATATATTAGAGCTTAGCATAAAAAGAAGATGGCAAAGCAAAGTAGCTTATTACATATTGCGAAATAGGTTGTGCTATGGATTTTATTAACACCTCCTTCTTGCCTTGACTTAATACTTTCTCCTTATCCCTTTAATTTTTTCCATAATCTCTCCTTAAGAAAAATGAAAATGGCTTTTTTAGAGTGACCTACCATTGTTGGCAAACCCAAGTAGCGAATATGTTTATCAACAACTGACATACCTATAACTAAACAAATTTGATCTCGATATTGCACACTAACTAGCTTGCTGAAAAGAAATTTTTGACTTATCCAAATTCACTTGCTGACCTGACTCCTCCTAATAACATTTCAAAATATGCTTAATAGCATTACATTCAGAAAATAGTTGTTCTAGTGAACAAAAAGCTATCGTCCGCTAAGAATACATAAGAGATGGCTGGGGCATAGCTACTCACTTTAACCAAATAAATTACCCCTTGCTGAATTGATTTCTTTAATATCACAGAAAACCCTTCCGCACAAAGTAAGAACAAGTATGGTGAAATTGGATCTCCTTATCGAAGACCCCTAGTCGGTTTCAAAAAACCTTTAAGTTGACCATTTATAAGAAAGGAAAAAGAAACAAACTCCAAAAAGGCCATAATTAACCTGATAAAATGAGCCGGAAAAGCCATCTTGATCATGATTTGCTCCATATATTGCCATTCCACTCGATCATAGGCTTTACTCATATCAAGTTTGAGAGCCATAACACCTTTTTTTCTTTTCAACCTATGTTTCATAGAGTGGAAAATCTCAAAAGCCACTAAAGCATTGTCAGTAATTAATCCCCTTGGCATAAATGCACTTTGAGACTCATGAATTAATGTAAAAAGAACCAGCTTCAATATATTGGCTAGCACCTTAGAAATTAGCTTGTAGATAACATTACACAAGCTAATAGGTCTAAGATCCTTAATATATTCTAGGGAATTTACTTTTGGAATTAATGTGAGAAACGTGTAATTTATGTTTGGGGGAAGAGCAACTTACTGGAAAAATTTTAACACCATACTATTCACATCATTCCCCACAATATTCCAAAACTTAAAAAAAAAAGAGCTGGCATACTGTCAGATCCTAAAGCTTTTGATGGATGCATTTATTGCAAGGTAGTAAATACTTCACTCTTTGTATAAGGGGAAGAAAGCATAGTAATTTAATCCTCAGTAAGACACAAATCAATACCCAAAACTGAATTATCAAAAGAAGAAAGATTATTGCTTTGGAACAAGTTATGATAAAAGCCATGGATTAACTTTTCAATAGCTTTATCATTAGAGTGCCACTAACCACTTGAATCCTTCAACCTTGTTATTTGATTATATCGATGTCTTTCTATAGCTTTCAAATGAAAGAAATTAATATTTCGATCCCCAAAAGCCTACCAATATGCTCTTGAGCACTGCTTCCAATAAGTTTCTTGTCTGTAAAAAAGTTCATCAATTGAATGTTATAGTGTAGTAATGGCCTTTGAGTTGGATTCACTCAGAGATTGTTGTTGGAGAAGGGATAGGTTATGGCGCTACACATCAAACTCGTTAAGGACACTTCTAAAAGTAAGACGACTCCATTTCTTAAGTTCAAAACCACCCCAATTGAGTTTAGTAGGAACAGATCCAAACATGAAATCACCATTCACCGACTCCTATGAATTTTTTTACTATATCAGTGCAAGAAGCCTCTCTCAACCACATCGTTCCAAAATGGAAAGGGCGATGAATAACAGGTGGCCACTGAACTCTACCATTCCAATAAAAAAGAATAGGAGCATGATCTAAAACAATCTTCGGCAAATGATAAACCACATAATTTGGAAACAAAAGCTCAAAAGAATCGATTTCAAGGAACTTATCTAATCTTCGAAAATAGCCTCCGAGCCCCGATGACCATTTGACCATGTGAACAAATTGTCTAAATAACTAAGATCTCATAATTTACACTGACTAATAGCCATACGAAACAAGTTCATGGACCGAGAATGTCTAGCCAAACCATTATATTTTTTATAACTAAAAAAACCTTGTTGAAATCTCCAAAACAAAGGCATGGAGACTGAATACCTAACATCACTTAAGTAAGAAGAGACCATGTTTTATGTTTGTTAGAACTCTGGCCAACATATATCCCACAACCTATCCATAGTCTATAATTATTATCATCGAGATCATAAAAAACAAGTGAATACAAATTAAAAGAAATGATTGAAACTGATAATTGCTTTCTCCGTAAAAGAATTAAGCCATCAGGTCTTTCCATATTATCTACATTGAAAAAGAAATAATTAGAAAAAGAATACTTGATTTTGTCAGCTTGAGAATGACATAATCTAGATTCTATAAAGAAAATAATATCTGGGGAATTCTTATTAACTAGAAAATGCAAGGCACGTAACATTCGAGGGTTTCCCAGCCCCTGAACATCCCAACTGAGCAACTTCATTATTCCTGGTGGGGCTGCGTGACAGCCTCCACCTCATATACTGTAAAAATATATGTAGATTTTTTTTCCCAACAGAGTCAACTTCCATAGCCTCATTAGACACTACTAGTAGCTTTCTCTTTCTTTCTCGAATAACTAGTGCACTATTAGTATTAGAAGCCCTTTAAGTACCCACTATACCCCGAGATTACTGAATAGAGTGGCTAGGTTTCTTAAAACATCGTAGGGATATAGAAGAAGTGTGAGGAACCCCATCAAGGATAGTACTCTTCAATAGGTCAACAGACATTTGGAAAGTGGACTCAATAACCCCTTCAGATTGAGCAACAAGTGTAAGTGATATTATAGATGGCCCTAAACCCAAAATAAAAGGATCCATACTAGACTACTGTTGGATAGGAGTAGACATTAGTGCTACACTATTTGGGGTCTATATATGATCAACGTCTCTTGGAATTATTAAATTGATACTCGGACTATCCACCACATCATCCAAAATATTAAGTGCTCAACGGATAAGTAGACCACTAGGAGATTTTGATGATACCTGATAAGGTTTAGAAGAATGAGTGCCCTGAGATTTAACTTGAGAGTGAAGATAATGATTGTGAAGAGGAGAAGCACGCAATACAGGTCCATATGGCCACTCATGAACTTTTAAATCATCGGGTTTGATGTCACATTCATCCTTTACATGACCTAAGTGCCCGCACCAATAAGAAAAATTTGGTTATTTTTCGTATGAAAAGTAAACCCACACTCATTCACCTTTATTGTTCCAAACTATGGTACCCTAGAAAAGAGGAACCTCAACATTCACCTTAACTCTAACTCTTATAAATTTGCCCTGGGAATTGATATCATTATCATTAATTTCAACCACCTCTTTAAGTTTGTTGGCCACTTGCAAAATTGAGTCTTTATCCCTCCGATTCAATGGAAGATCGCAAATTCTTACCCAGAATAAGCACTCTTTTAATGTTACCTCAGAAGGTTGTTCATCCTCCATTAATTCCCTAAAAACTGGTAATTGTCAATCATAGTGCCATAGACTATCGTGAAGGAGGCAAAGTTTATTTGAATGCAAAGCAAACTTACAGACAAATAAATTATGCCCTACCTCTTCCAATTTGAAATTCTGAGATAACCTGTAAGCCCCTTTTAATGCACCTGATAGAGTTTTGAGATTGAAGGGTTTTCCTAACAGTAAATGCCCCACCAAACACTTCTCCTTACGTGATTCCACATTGTCAAATTTTTCTAAATTGACTTCTTAATCTTCTTCATATGAGAAAATTTTCCATAATTATTCAAGGTCATGAGCCATTAAAGAACTTAAAGAAATAATGGTATTAATAGTAAAGAGATCAGAAGAAACTAATAAAGAAGTTCACTATGGGACAGGAAAAGAAAAGACAAAATCTCTATAAAAGAAGGAAACCTTAACTAAAACTAGGAAAACCTTAATTTTGTAGAGAGAAAACTCCACATTTGGGAACTATATATATATATATATAAACTCTCATTGCTTTCTATTGTCTAAATGCCTTAAATGATTAATATATCTTGAATAGTTTATTATATATAAATAACAAACAAATCAATATATCATTTCATTAATTATTAGATATATGAATGAAAAAATTAAATAATTGAATAACATTTTTAATATAAAAATAAAGATTAATTAATAATTAAATTTAACTCTTTAAAAAAATGATCACATATGTTTTTTGTCAATTTAGAATATTTTCTATATATTTTACATTTCTGATACAATAGTTTCATTATATTCATCATTTAAAACCGACTTCTAACACAACTTATATTTTTTGATAAATCTTTTTTCACGACCAGAACCTCAAGGACATGTGACCGGCACTAGGGAATGGGAAAGCATAAAGCTTACAAAACCTGTAGCAAGCCTAAGGAAAATTCACTTAAAAACCATTAACTTAAAATTCTAAAGGAAATCCGATAGAGTTTTCTCTATACCGGGGCAAAATCAAAACCTGCACAATTATAAAAACACTCCTAAATATATATATATCATCATAACCACAACTTACAATAATCCAATCTCAACATGACATAATTAGCAGTATCAACAACAAACATTCAAATCTACTGTGGTGTCTAGATTATCTAAATCTATTACACTTGATTATCAATAACAATAAATTAACCTACATAACATAGCCGGTGAAGAATCAGTCTGGTGTAGAGAAGATAAACTGATTGAAGACTCCTAGGTTCTTGGAAAAATAATTGAGGGGAGTCAGACCTCACTGAGCAAGCTAATATAGAGAAACATATATTAGTTTGAAAACCCACGCTTACTTAAATATTTATCTCAAATATTTATTATAAAAATAAATATAGAGAAAATCATTAGTTTACCAAATGATATATATATACACATATATTAAATGTCCATTAAGTAACTTTGTAAAAAGAAAACACAATTTCCAAATGCCAATAATTAACAAATGTATAATAAAAAATAAAATAATTAAAACAATACTAATAGATGGCCTAAGAGGAAAAATACATGTAGAACCCTAAACCATAAATCTATAAGCCATGCGACTCACTTATTTATCCAAAGACTATAAGTTCCCGAGAGCTAAGCCTCCATCGAGCTACCAGACACAATCAATCTCTTATTCCAATATTTACTAGCGGTTCCCGACAGCTAAACTTCAACAGAGCCACCGGTCCCAGTAATATTTATCCATAATCCATACATATCACCCGAGAGCTATGCATCAACCGAGCTTCACAATTATATTTCTCAATAAGGGCTCGACTCTAAAATCATTACATGTGTACACACAATCCTGATGACACCCATCAGGTAGCCTGTTCTACCAATCTTTTCCAAAAATTATTTTTATATATAAAAGCATAATAAATTCTTCAGAAAAATCAATGTTAGAAATAAAATACTTTTATTTTTATAATCCTCAATATCAACAACATTAATAATCTTATTAACAAGAATTATTGCAAGATAACATCGATAATAATAATCAATTATAATCAGCATTTTTAAAATATCAAATCAACAATATGGATATTTCAAATATTAAGAATATAAATCCTTTAATTAAATATATTCTTTAAATATAATTAATCAACCTCTATTTTATATGCAAATCTAACACATATTTCAATATATCAACTTACAAGTGGAGCGAGCAGGCTGACGTGTCCTCATTCGCCTATTACCCGATGTCTCCACTTCGGTATAAGCTATAATAAACAATATA
>CATIWK010205574.1:0-25534 GCA_949634005.1 Mallotus japonicus
AAAAAAAAGAAAGGAAAAGAAAAAACAAGAAAAAGAAAAAAAGTGCAGCGCTCATCCCTTCTCCTCGTCTCTGGCTCTGCCCCTCTTTCTCTCCCCATCTCTGTCTCTAAGCCATGTTTTAAGTTTTGCTATTGATTTGAATGAAGCTGTTGTAAATGGAGGTTCCAAGGAGGTGCTGCTTGATTTGAATTTGGGAATCAGAAGAGGGAATGCAGGTTCGATTTGAATTTGGGGATTGGTGAGGATACCCAGTTCCAATTTCACCTCCAAAAGCAAAAAAAAAAAAAAAAAACACACCAAACCAGCTAAACACAACGAATTGTAGGAAAGATTCAATTTTTCAATTATCGTGTAAATAATTATTAGTAAAAGCTTGTGCAAGGATCCAAAGAGCGTACCTTCATATCATTTTCTGAAGGCGAAGAAGATTTTGAACCAACAAGTGGATGGTAGAAGCCACGTTTGTCTGATTCAGGGTGGTGACAATGGCAGAATGTTTGAGGTCTTCTTGGATTGACTGAGCATTTTGAGTTATTTGTGAACAAGCATGAGGTATTTTCGCTCAATTTTTTTTGGTTCTATTCATGTTTTCTTTTCCTTTTTATCTTTTCATTTCTGCTTCTGCTCCTCATGCTTGTTTCTTTAATGTA
The DNA here is from genome assembly GCA_949634005.1 of Mallotus japonicus. NCBI lineage: Eukaryota > Viridiplantae > Streptophyta > Magnoliopsida > Malpighiales > Euphorbiaceae > Mallotus > Mallotus japonicus. The sequence goes on from CATIWK010205574.1 coordinate 651, forward strand.
TGCTGCTTGTTAATGTCAATTAACTGCTCAGCTTTGTAATGCATACACTGAATTGAATGATCCTGTGGTACAACGTGAGAGATTTGCTGAACAACTCAAGGTATGTTGCATCATTTGAGCAGCTCAAGCATGCATTTTGAGCAAATATTTTCAACTATTTTGTCTGAAAGGTGATCATTTCCAAACATAGGACCGACAATCAGGTGATGATGAACTATGGCTTTAGATGAAACATTTTGCACAGCTCTTGAGTATGGATTACCTCCAACTGGTGGCTGGGGAATGGGTATTGACTGACTAGCTATAATGTCAACTGATTCACAGAATATCAAGGTTTGTTGGTTATTTTCCTTCTCTATATTTAGTAGCATGAAAATATGATTTTGGCATTTTGCTTACTGTATTTGTATTCTTGTTGGGGACAGGAGGTGTTATTATTCCCCGCCATGAAGCCTCAAGATGAATACCCTGAGCGAATGATTTGAAGTGGTGAAGCCCCCATCTACTATGATTAGCACAGAATTAGCAACATCATCAGTCTCAAGATGTATTCTTTTTTATTAATTCTCGCTGCATGCTTCATCCCAATAAATCGGCAGTGGATTCATAGGATTCGCTGATGGCGATGGAGAGTGAAGTGGGAGCGGTGAGTGGAGTGATCACATTTTATGATGGTGGATTTGTTGGAGTGTGTTGGGTGAGAAAACAACGGCTATTGTGCTGTGCTCGTAACACTAGAGAAAAAGACAGAGAGAGGGGCAGAGCCAGAGAGGGAGGAGAAGGATGAGATAAGGAAGAAATGAGGAAAAGAGAGGGCACTTTTTTTTTTCTCTTTTTTACCATATGTGTGGGTCCCATATAAGGAGTTTTTTTATTCATGCATATTAAAATTGGTGGGACCCATAGGCCACATAAGCATTTTTAACAGCTGTAGGCGGCAGGGTTTAGTGCGCGCCCAAGTGTTGGTGACCACGTCACTGTGCAGGCTCAAAGCCTACTACGATATACGAATATGGGCTTGAGGCCCATTAACGGAGATGGAGTCGCCACCCTGATGAAAGCCGGGACACACTTACAGCAATCAGATTCCATGGAGGTACCCATAAGCCGTCTTCAGAGATTGGGTTCGGAAACTGGGTATGGCCTTTGAATGCCCACCCGACCTTGCGGTCGGCCTCCGTTTGTGTTTCGTAGATTATTACCTTTAGTTATCGAATGATTTCCTTATTTAATGTTGGTCACACATGCTTCCAATTTTCAAATATTACCAACTTTGCACATTAATCTCATTTGCTTACTTATTACCTTGGCAATTTGAACAAATAAATGAAAGAATATTACAATCATTCATTCAATACAAATGGGGAAAGGGATTAGGGATTACAACTTTTATACAATTATTACAATAATCCCATAAAAACCACTCAAGAACTAATTAATCCACTAATCGCTTAGTGATTAAAATCATTAAGAAAACCTACAACAAATATTGTTAGTTTCAAATCTCGAATATTCACAAATAATGACTCCAATCATACTTGCATGAAAGTAGACATGAATAATCACATAAAGCATGGATTAATTATTTAAACAAATAATCATTTAAATAAGTTAAACATGTGATCAATACATGAAAGATCATACACTAAACATAAAAAAATGTGTATAAAATACAAGAAATATACAGGAAATAAACCTAATATGTATAGAATGAACCAGAGTCGTGCATGACTCTGGGCGAGAGGCGATCGCCTCAACAATGAGGCAATCGCCTTATTACGAAGAGGCGGCGCCTCTATGAAGAGGCATCGCCTCTTCAACAGGGCATTCTGCCTCAGGGTCACATGCTTTCTTAAAACTTAAGTAATTCAAATATACATGCAAATAGACACAAAACAGGGACTTAATCACTTAAATATCAGGTATTCACATAATCATACTTGCATATGACACCAAATAAACAACAAGATACTCAAAAGAAATCAATATCTAACAATTTATGCTTTTTATATAAAAATGAGGCTTAAAGACTTGGAAGTGAGGATTCTCACTGAATGAAGAATTTCTGGAGCTCCTAACTCAGCCCTCAGAGCTTGTTTTGATGATTGAATGCTATGAAGAGTCCTTCTACTCCAAAGAACTAGTCTTCTTAAGCTTGAAAAAATCACTTCTCTTTTAGTTTCTCTTGGTTTTCTTCTTTTTTTTTTCTCTCAAGAATGTTTTTTTTAAATGGCCTCCTCTTTTTTTGAAAATATCAGCCTACCCTTTTCTTAAACCCCCTTCTTTTTCTCTCTCCCATTTTCCAAAAAACTCAAGTCTATTCTCTACCAAGTATTTTCTCATCATTACCCTCCCTTCTCAGCTCATTTTTAGCCCCAAAAGTCCTTGTTTTTGCTCAAAAAAACCAACTGGAGGAGTGGGTGAAGTTTGAGTTAAATGCAGCAATAAATAGCATTTATTGCTACATTAGACAGGTGTGATGAGGCGACGCCTCATCGATAAGGCGACGCCTCATCACTGTCCAGGTGTAGAGGCGATCGCCTCTTCACCCAGGACTCCTCTGGGCCTAAGGCCCAAAAGGCCTAGGTTGAGCTTGGATGATGTGGGCTTGATGTTTTGGGCTAGGTTTGAAGGGTTTGGGCTGGGTTTAAGCATTCGGATCTATTCTAAGAAGATTCAGGACTCTTCTTGCATTCGAAGTACGGATTTTCTCATCATCGGGCTTACGTTGCGGGCCCCAAATAGAGGGTGTCTACAGTTTGCCCCCTTGGTTTTTCAGAAAATAGATTTATGAAATCGATTTTTGAAAAAGCAACATGCATGAGAATGCGGAAGATGACATACCTGACCTGCAAGCTTCGCTTGGGCCGTCAGTTCTGGGGATTCAAACCCGCAAGGTTGAACTTCGACTGAAAACGTGACCATGTTCCTCGGGTTTTCCTGGCCCGATCAGTCACTCATTATAGTTTGACATAAACCCCATGCCTTTCTGACGTGAGTTTCACTTAGTAGAAAAGATGGTGCGAATTCCGAGCTTTTCTAACGCGGATTTCGACTTTGAAACGTAACCGTGTTCCTCGGGTTTTCCTAGCCCGATCAGTTACTCATTATAGTTTGGTGCTAACCTCGTGCCTTTCTAACGCGAGCTTCACTCAGTAGAAAAGATAGTACGAATTCCGAGCCTTTCTGATGCAAATTTCGACTTTGAAATGTAACCATGTTCCTCGGGTTTTCCTGGCTTGATCAGTTACTCATTATAGTTTGGTGCTAACCTCGTGCCTTTCTGACGTGAGCTTCACTCAGTAGAAAAGATAGTGCGAATTTCGAGCCTTTCTGATGCAACCATGTTCCTCGGGTTTTCCTGGTCCGATCAGTTACTCATTATAGTTTGGCGTGAACTTCAGGTTTTCCCGGCCTAAACTCCACTCAATACTGTGATCTCAGGTTTTCCTGACCCGAATCGTCGTTCTCCACCGAATCTTAGGAGCTCTATCAAGCCCGATCATCATTCTTTCTCGAATCCCAAGAACTCTATCGTGCCAGATCATCGTTCTTCATCGAATCTCGAGAACTCTATCAAGCCTGATCATCATTCTTCATTGAATCTCAGGAACTCTATCAAGCCCGATCATCGCTCTTTATCGAATCTCGGGAACTCTATTAAGCCTGATCATCGTTCTCCATCGAATCTCGGGAACTCTATCAAGCCCGATTATCATTCTTCATCGAATCTCGGGAACTCTATCAAGCCCGATCATCGTTCTTCATTGAATCTCGGGAACTCTATCAAGCCCGATTATCGTTCTTCATCGAATCTCGGGAACTCTATCAAGCCTGATCATCGAATCTCGTTTCGGGATACACCCGAGTGATAAATTTGAAAAATTTTCGCCCCTCATATTTCCCTGACTGTTCCCGATTTTTCAAAATTTTATTTTATTTTATTTTATTTTTTTCGCGGGCTATTTTTCATTTGGCCCATAGGCCCCACTTTGTTGGCGAGCCTAAACCTCACTCCTTCTTTACTGTAGGCCCATTCCTTCTCATGGCCCACTTTCTTTCCTCTATATAAAGGAACCTTTTTCCTTTCACTTTCTTCCTTTCCTCCCTTCTTCCTCTTTTCCTTTCTCTCTTTTTCTTTTTTCTCTCTTTTTGTCTTTTGATCATGGATGCTGCTCAGACTCCTGATGCGCCCCAGTGGGATCCTGTGGCCCCTCCTCTAGAGCCTCTTTTGACTTCGGGTTTGCGATTGGAGACACCATTCCACTCACCACTAGTTTGGGTACACACATCTGTGCCTTAGCTTCTGGAGAGGTTAGTACCTCAATCTTTTTGCTTTTTCTGTCAAATATCATTGGGTTAGGATTAGAAAATATATATTTATCGTTTAAATCATAATGCATGTTGATTAAATGAAAAAAATTTGTAAAAATTCGAAAAATTCGAAAAACCGTTAGTATTCTCCGACACAAAGAGGCAACGCCTATTCGATGAGGTGATCGTCTCATCAACTGGATACATCGCCTCTTTGCGAGGGCGATGAGCCTGAAGGGGCGATCGCCTCTATTCACAAAGACGATCGCCTCTTCCCTTAGAGGTGACGCCTCATTGAAGTTTTGCACATTTTACTGAAATTCTGTGAAATAAATTAAAGAAATTAAACTCCCTGTCTGTTCCCAGCATGACGCCCACACATTTAAGGGTGCTGGGAATTTCAGTGGGGCTCGATCGTGGTACGATGAGCTGACGGACGACATCAGGGACCGTATTCAGGATACGGGTTTCGAGGATTTTGTGCTGTCTCGTCTAGATGCTCAGGGTCGCACCGATTATCAACCACTTCATGCCCTGATGGAGAGGTGGTTCGAGACCACGCATACATTTCACCTTCCATTCGGTGAGCTGACCCTAGACCCAGTCACCTTTGCAGCAGTTACGAGGATCCCATGTGCTAGCGATGCTATCCCTTTTGATGTGAGCATTCATTTGATGAGTCCGGATCGAGTAGCCTACATCAAGAGATTGCTAGGTATAGTCCCAGACATGAAGGGGACTCATACGATCAAGCTAGACTCGATTCAGAGACGTACTACACTCGAGCTAGAGTAGAGGCTGCTACCTCCGACAGGGCTATCGATTAGGTGGTGAGGGCGTTCCTAGTCTATCTCTTGGCGACTACCCTGTTTACTGACACCGCTAGTTCGATCGATTTGATCTTCCTGATGCCACTGCAGGACTTAGACAGGGTATCTTCTTTTGACTCGGGGAGCTGTGCCCTTGCGTACCTCTACCGGAGCATGGACGAGGTAGTGCGGGGGGCTCGACGATTCTGCGATTTTTGGCACGCAGTTCTGGTGAGTTTTCTTCTTTATTTTCAACTTCAGTTATTAGTTTCTATAGACATTATTCACACTTCTTATTTACAGGTCTGGGCTTTAGAGCTTGAGCTGATTCACGGGATAGTCTGTGTTAACGATGTATGCTTCCCTGCTCTAGCTCGATGGGGTGCTAGTCATTCTTGGAAGAGGCCCCTAGCTCGTGTTCATGTTCATCAGGAGCGACTGAGTTCCCTGACCTATGCTGAGGTACCTGAAAGAAAATGAAGTAAAAATATCATTAATGCTTCATAATTATGAAATTTACTTACCTGTTCCTTATTCTTCTTTTGTAGTTGATTCAGGACTTATGGGGGCCTCAAGATAGATGGCCTCCAGAGATGACTCGATCACGCCCCATGTCTCTGTACGAGTACTTCTTCGCAGCCCCCATTATCGAGTATGGTATCTGGGCGAGAGGATCTTATTCTGGGGAGGCGGTCCACGCGCTCGATGTATCCCTGCATCTCCTCCCAGGGATATGTTCTGGATGCATCTGCTAGAGGGCGAGGAACTAGCTAGAGCAGTTGCAGGTGAGCCAGTTGAGACCCACATAGTAAGGAGCAAGATTCGCTACCTTGACTTCGTCCGGGCTAGTCTATTGCAGCAGGTGCCTCTTTCAGCTGCCTCTACTTCTGCTCAGGTATTTTCTCGACTTTATCTTCTTTACATATTTTCTTTCAAAGTTTGTATGAATCTTATTTTCAATTACAGGTGGCAGCCACAGGACCTGGACCCAGAGCTCGACCTCCAGCTCGTGAGAGACCACTTCAGCGTCCTCGTACTGACAGCAGAGCGGGTACCTCCTCAGGTGCATCAGCCAACAGTATTCCCTCTAGCTCGGGCTTGCGAGTAGCTCTGGGCCGTCTGACTCATTCGCCTGAGCCTCTAGCTCGTTGTTGGATGCCTCTAGGGAGTTTATCTCGCGAGCTACTGACACTAGATGAGGAGCTGGTGCCCTCACACACTCCTGGTACTACATATGTAAGTTCCTCTTCTTTCTACCTCAAAATTCATCTGACTAAGACATTAGTTAACTGATAATTTAATTTACAGATTCCTCTGGATCAAGGAGTGTACATGTATCGCTTGATCGAGGCACAGCGGGATCACCTGATGACCGTCACTCAGCGATGGAAGGTATAGCTTCTACCTTACTTCTATATGTATGCATGTACGCATGATCATTTACCTTACATTCAAATGTATTCAGGATCATGACACAGTTAGTCAGGCGAGGATCACAGCATTAGAGCGTCAGATCACAGCTCTTCAGATCGAGGAGGATGATGATGATGATGACGGGGATGATCCTATTGTTGATCTAGAGAGTGAGGGGGATGACGAGCCTGGAGGCGATTAGTAAAGGAATTTCTCTTTGATGCTTAGACTAGGGATCATACTTGCAAACTGTTGTTATCCTCTATTCCTTTTGAATAGAATTTAATTTGATTATCTTTATACTATACACTGAATGATAGTATAACACATTTTTTGCTACTCTAGGAGCAAATAGAGGCATTTTATTCATACAAATTCACTACTTTTACAACCGAGTATTGCACACACTACAGAATCTTTATAGAAAAATACATCTGGTTACAACTTATCACTGTTTGAGAGGCGTCGCCTCTTCAAAGGGGCGTCGCCTCTTCACGAAGAGGCGATTAATAATCGCCTCTTTGCATAGGGGCGACGCCTCATCGTTGAGGTGAATCGCCTCTACGACAGTGCTCTGTAGCTATATAATCCCCAATTCCCATCTTTAAAAACCCTAACTTCCCCCTTGTCCAAATTCTCTACATTTCTCTCTCTAAATAACATCTCAAATCTTCAAAACATGACCGACAGAAACCTAAAACTGCTGCAAACAGTACTAAAGAGCTTAGATGGTGACTCTTGGACACGATTAGAACCATTTCACCTGTCTGTTTTCCGATCCATGCATGCAAGGAAGATCAACTTCCCATTTTTGCATGTTCTTATCCAATTCTGGGATCCTCAGAAACACGTCTTTAGATTCAATGCTGTTGAATTATGCCCCCTGCCTGAAGAGTTTGAAGCTATTCTAGGCTGTCAACTTGATTCTGATTGTTAGATTGCAGTCCCTCCACTTGGAGCCCCAGACATGCATTCTATTCAACTTGAGATGGCTAGAATGTTCAATCTTGCTCCTCAGTTCTCTCTTCATCACATCTTCAACAATGAAGTGCTAACTAACTCTCTTTTAGAGATAATAGCAGCTCTAGACAACAAGGAAATGCATTGGTCTCGAATGATAGCTCTATGCCTCTATGCTCAGTTCCTACTCATATCTCCCTCAGGGAATTGTGATCCAAAAATTCTTTCTATCATCGACCAAGTAGAAATGGGTCTCAACCCCTTCCCGTTTATCTTAGCAGAAACCATTGTTGGCTTAGATAACTTTATAGAGACAAGATGATTTTCTGGAAGTCCTTTATTACTGGAGGTTAGTTCTCTTCATCCTCTCTCCATTTACTGCTTTCCTGCCTATTTTACTCATTTTTCTATCATCTGTATTCACAATCTGCATAGGCATGGTTCCATGAGAAATTGAGATTACTCATTATAGAGCCAAACACTATCGTACTCGGCAACTTCATCCTATCCCAGAAGACATTAGGAGCTGGTTGGCCACTTTCCCTGATACATTGATACAGTGGATGTGTCCGTGGTGGAGACTACAACATGTAATAGTTCGGAGCTATACATACTGTGTTCCAGTAGCTAGCCTGCATTCTGCTACTTTTTACAACCCTGCACGACTTTGCAGACTGTACGGACAAAAATAGCTGATCCCTGAGCTTGTGCATGAGTTTGAACCAGGTCCACTCACTTAGAATTTGCTAAACAACTTGGTTGCAAGTTGGCCTCGGAGAATCATTCAGAGGGGCATCAACTACAATGGAGATCCATCGACTGATGACCAGTATAAAGCATGGATTCAGATGCAACAGATGGAAAAAGATGATCTCATTACTAGCAAGAGAACAAGATCATTGCAAACATCTAGTTCTCAGGGTGTCCAAAAGAAGAAGAGAAAACAAGATTAGTTATGTAATATAATCTTTATCCGCCTCTTGTTGAATGGAATTTCCTCTTTAGTTAAGCAGTGTGTAATAAAGCATTTAATGCAATGTTTGACAATAATAAAGGCAATCCATTCCACTTAAATTAAGCACAATGCAAGAATACATTTTGTTTCTTACATAACTCCTGTTGTTAATTGGCTTGCCTTTGTAAGTTTTCCAACTAACTATTTTGCACTCTCTCTCTCCTTTTACATGTCCTTCATTTTTGCCTGGACCGCCTCTTTCAAGGTTTTCAATCCAGCAGGACTTTTTAATTTTAGACTTTTGTAGTCTCTAACTTTTGCCTAGGCAGCCCCTTTTGAGGTTTTCTCCCTAGCGAGACTTTACAAAAAATACTTCTTCAGTTTGTCGATGTTGATGGGCTCTTTGAATTCATTCCTTTCCGAATCAGAAATGATAGCAGTTCCTTTGGAGAACAGTCTCTTCAACAGGTACGGCCCTTCGCAGTTTGGCTTGAACTTTCCTCTTAGATCTGTCATTAACGGCCTTGTCAGTTTCAAAACTAAGTCACCCTCTTTGACTTTCCCGGGCTTGACCTTCTTGTTGTAAGCCCGAGCTATTCTCTTTTGATACAATTGAGAATGATACTTGGCCTTCAATCTCCTTTCATCCAACAAAGTCGAGCGGCCCAGGCTTAAACTCATGTACGGGCTCTAGAATCAACTGTTTCTGTCCATACTGCCTGCAAAGCCTTGCAGGATTGTAGAAGGTAGCAAAATACAGACCAACCACTAAAATGTAGTACGTATAAGACCGAATGGTTACATGTTGTAGTCTCCACCATGGGCACATCCACTGAATCAGAGTGTCAGGGAAAGTGGCCAGCTAATTCCGAATGTCTTCCGGAATAGGATGAAGTTATCGGGTGCGACAATGTTTAGCTCTATAATGTGTAATATCCTTAGAAGGTTCCAACAATCTTAGTTTCTCGTGAAACCATGCCTATGCAAATTATGATTGCAGACGACAAAAAATGAGTAAAAATGACAGGAAAAACAGTAAATGGAAGGGGAAGAGAGAACAAACCTCCAGCAGTAGAGGGATTCTAGAAAAGTGCCTAGTTTCGACAAAATTATCTAATCCAACGACGGTTTCAGCTAAGATAAGAGGAAAAGAGTTGAAGCCTGATTCTACTTGATCCAGAACATGTAGAATCTTGGAATCACAGTTGCCAGAAGGAGAGACTAGCAGGAACTGGGCATATAGGCAGAGGACGAGCATCCGAGGCCAGTAAACCTCATTGCTGTCTACATCCACAATCACCTCAAGCAGAGAGCTTATCAGAACTTCATTGTTGAAGATGTGATGCAGCGAAGACAGAGGTGAGAAATTGAACAATCGGGGCATCTGATACTGAATAGAGTGTAAATCCAGAGTTTCAACCGAAGGAATTGAAATCTGACAAGCAGAATCCATATAGGAACCTAAGATAGCTTCGAACTCCTCAGGCAAGGGGCATAGCTCGAATGTGTTGAACCGAAAGAGATGTTTTTGAGAATCCTAAAATTGAGCAAGAATGTGCAAGAATGAGAAATTGATCTTCCTAGCATGTATAGATCGGAAAATGGATAGATGAAATGGTTCTAACCTTGCCCAAGATTCACCATCCAAGGTTTTGAGAATGGATTGTAGTTGTTTCAAGTTTCTTTCAGTCATGTCAAGAGTTTCAAATGTAGTTTAGAGTGAGAAAGTGCAGAAAACTTGGAAATGGGAAGTTAGGGATTTGAGAGGAGATTTGGGGGTTTTTATTACTGCAGGTTACTATTAAAGAGGCGATCGCCTCTACAAAGAGGCGACGCCCCTTTGTTAAGAGGCGATTACTTATCGCTTCTTCATAAAGAGGTGACGTCCCTATGAAGAGGCGATGCATCTTCAACAGTAAGAAGCGTATGTTTTTACTACATTCATAAAAGGAAAACCTATATTATACGATTATGATTTGATCATCAGAGAGAAAAGAAAAGCTGTATAATGAGAATTTCCTTTAATAAAGTTAAAACACAGTTGAAAGAAGAAAGTGTCTAAGTTTTTAGCATTTGTTAGAAAAAAACAAAACAATAAAAATTCCTCCAAGTATGACAGGTCAAAGTAAAACAAATAGTCCTATGCTAGTAGACATGAAGTAGTCGTCTACTCATCGTCTCAAGGCTCATCGCCTCCCTCATTCATAGGATCAGCAGCAGGATCATCCCTGTCGTCATCATCGTCATCCTCCTCCTCCTCAATCTGGAGAGCTGCAACCTGGCGCTGGAGGGCTGTAATCCTCGCCTGGCTGACTGCATTGTGATCCTGAATACATATGATTTAAGGTAAGCAATCATGCATACATATAGAAATAGGTAGAAGTTTTACCTTCCACCTGGGTGATAGTCATCAAGTGATCCCGCTGTGCTTCAATCAAGCGGTATATATATACTCCTTGGTCCAGAGGGATCTACAAGATTAATTGCTGGTTAGTATTGATGTCCAATAAGGATGAATTTTGAGATAGAGAAGAAAGAAACTTACGTGAGTAGCACTAGTGGTGTAAGCTGGCACCAGATCCTCGTCTAATGTCAGGAACTCGCGAGACAAGTCCCCCAGGGGCATCTAGCATCGAGCCAGAGGCTCCGGCGAGTGAGTTAGACAACCAACAGCCACCCGTGAGCCTGAGCTGGAAGGGACACTACTGGTCTGTACCCCAGCTGAGGTACCCACTCCGTTATCAGTGCGAGGATGCTAGAGTGATCTCTCGCGAGCTGGAGGTCTAGCTCTCTGTCCAGGGCCTATAGCCGCCGCCGGTAAATGAAAATGGGATCAATACAGTGTTTGAAAGAAAAGAAAGGAAGAAAAATAGGGCTAAGTGGATACCTGAGCAGAAGTAGAAGCAGCCGAAAGGGGCACCTGCTGCAGTAGGCTGGCTCGGACAAAGTTGAGGTAGCGAACCTTACTCCTTACTATATGGGCCGCAGCAGGCTCACCTGTGACTGCTCTAGCTAGCTCCTCACCCGCAAGCAGGTGTGTCCAGAACATATCCCTAGGAGGCGATACAGGGATGTGTCGAGCACGTGGACCACCTCCCCAATGTAGAATCCTCTCGCTAAGATACCATACTCGGTAGTGGAGGCCGTGAAGGAACACTCGTCATAAAGATAATGGCCTCGAATGGGTCATCTCCGGGAGCCATCTATCCTGAGGACCCCATAAATCCTGAATCAGCTGCAAGAAAAGAAGAACAACAAATAAGTAAGTAAAATTTTGCAGTTATGAGGTGCTAGTAATTTTTATTTTTTATTTTCTTTCAGGTACCTCAACATAGGTCAGGGAGTTCAATCGCTCCCGGTGGATATGAACATGAGCTAGGGGTCTCTTCCATGAACTGCTAGCACCCCATAGAGTTAGAGAAGGAAAGTGAACATTGTTAACGCGGACTATTCCACGAATCAGCTCAAGTTCCAGAGCCCAGACCTACAAATAAGAATTATGAATAGATGACCACAGTGATTAACAGTTAAAGTTGAAAATGAAGGGGAATACTCACTAGAACTGCATGCCAGAAGCAGCAGAATTGCCTAGCTCCCCACACTACCTCGTCCATGCTTCGATAGGGATATGCAAGGGCATAGCTCCCCCAATTGAAGGAAGAAACTCTATCCAAATCCTAAAGAGGCATCAAAAAGATAAGATCAATCGAGCTCGCGGTGTCAGCAAAGAGGGTGGTCCCTAAGAGATAGACCAAGAATGCCCTCACCACCTGGTCGATTGCTCGGTCGGACGTAGCAGCCACTACCCTCTCTCGAGTGTAATTAGTCTGAATAGAGTTCACCTTGATCGTATGAGTCCCCTTCATATCCGAGACCATAACGAGGAGTCGTTCGATGTAAGCTACTCGATCCGGGGTCATCTGATGAATGCTCTCATCGAAAGGGACGGCATCCCTACACACGCGATCCCAGTAATCGCCGCAAAGGAGACTGGATCTAAGGTCAGCTCGCCAAATGGGAGATGAAACGTATGTGTAGTCTCAAACCACCTCTCCATCGAAGCGTGAAGTGGCTGGTAGTTGGTGCAACCCTGGACGTCTGGAAGCTACAACACAAAATCCTCGAATCCCGTATCAAATCCTTGATGTCATCTGTCAGCTCGTCATACTAAACCCGAGCACCACTGAAGTTCCCAGCACCTTTGAATGTGTGGGCATCATGCTGGGAACAAACAGGGAGTTTAATTATTAAAATTTGTTCGAATTCTGTGTAAAAGTATACAGAAAACTGTTGATGAGGTGTCATCTCTACAAGAAGAGGCGATTGCCTCATCAAGGAGACGATCATCTCTTTAAATAAATCGCCTACATGAAGAGGTAATTTACCTCGTCGAAGAGACGACCGCCTCATCGATGAGGTGACGCCTCTTCATGTCGGAGAATACGAGCAGTTTTTGAGTTGTTTTCAAATTTTTTCAATCAATCAATTGCATTCTTGATCTAAGTGATAAATACATGTTTATTAATCATAACTTGATTATATTTAACAGGAAAAAGCAAGAGATTTGAGGTACTAACCTCTTCGGAAGCTAAAGCACAGATATGGGTGCCCAAACTCACTGTGAGAGGAACATCATCTCCAATCGAGAACCCAAGAGTCCAAAGAGGCTCTAGGGGAGGTGTCATAAAATCCCACTGAGGAGCATCAGGAGTCCGAGCGACATCCATGGTCAGAAAGATGGAAAGCGTGAGAAGAAAGAAAGAAAAGGAGAAAAGAAAAAAAAAAGAGAAAGAGAAAGTAAAAAAAGAAGAAGAAAAGGTCTTCTTTATATAAAGAATGGAATGAGTGGGCTTTTGGAAGAATGGGCCTTTAAAAAGTAAAATAAAAGAAAGTAAAATAGGCCCACTCAAAGAGGGAAGCCCATCAACCAAAAGAAAGGTGGCCCACCAAATAGGCATCCCCGGCGGAACCTATTTCCAAAAAAAAAAAAAAACCCAAAGGTGGTGAATCATTTCTTGATTTTTCAGGTGTATCCCGAAATTGGCATCGAAGAAGAAGAGTTTAACTTATCAAAGCATTTGTGTATACTAAAAGTGTCTGGTCGGGTTTGAATCCCAGAAGTGCGTGTTATTGAGAAGCATTTGGTCGGGTTTGAATCCTTGAAGTACGTATTATTGAGAAGCGTCTGGTCAGGTTTGAATCCCTGAAGTGCGCGTTGTTGAGAAGCATCTAGTCGGGTTTGAATCCCCGAAGTGCGCATTGTTAAGGAGTGTCTGGTCAGGTTTGAATCCCCGAAGTGCATCTTCTTTACTTTCCCCAAGGAGTGTCTGGTCGGGTTTGAATCCCCGAAGTGCACATCCTCTACTGAGTGAAGATCAGGCCATGCTTGAGATTTACTTTAAATTTATAATGAGTAACTGATCGGGCCAGGAAAACCCAAGGAACACGGTTACATTTCAAGTCGAGATCTGTGTCAGAAAGGCTCGGGACTCGCACCATTTTTTCTACTGAGTGAAATTTTACATTAGAAAGGCTCGGGATTCATGTTAATTTATAATGAGTGGCTGATCGGGCTAGGAAAATCCAAGGATCATGGTTACATTTTAAGTTAAAATTCGACCTTTCGGGTTTGAATTCCCGAAATTGACGGCCCAAGCGAAGCTTGCAGGTCAGGTATGTTGCTTTCGCTTTTTTGATTCATGTTACTTTTTCAAAAAATTGATTTCATAAATCTGCTTTTTGAAAAACCAAGGGGGCAAACTGTGGATACCCTTGGTTTGGGCCAGTAACGAAAGCCCGGTGATGAGATAGTCCGAACTTCGAATGCAAGAAGAGTCTGTGATCTTCTTAGAATAGGTTCAAAAGCTTAAACACCTGGCCCAAACCTAACCTAAAGCTTCAAGCCCATTAGCCTGTGCCTCTTAGCCCAAGGCCCAGACCAGGCTTGGGTGAAGAGGCGATCGCCTCAACAAAGAGGTGTCACCTCTTTACCCCAAACATCGGAGAGACGCCTCTTATTGAAGAGGCGTCGCCTCTTCACACCTGTCCCCTGCAGTAATAAATGCTATTTATTGCTGCATTTAACACAAAATCCACCCACATTTTCCTCTACTCTACACATTTTTGTGTGAAAGGAAGACTTTTAAGGCAAAAAATGAGTTGGAAAAGAGTGGAGCAATGATGAATAATACTAGGTGGAGAGTGAGCCTAGATTTTTGGGAAATTGGGGAGAGAAAGAGAGAGGCTTAAGTAAAGCTGATATTTTCAAGACTCTTGGCCATTATTCAAAAACAAGAAACAAGAGAGAGAAGGGAGAGAAAACATTCTGAAGAAAAGGGAAGAGAAAAACAAGAAAAACTAAGGAAAAGAGGAAGAGGAATTGATCTCCAACCTTAGGAATCTAACTCTTTGAAGGAGAAGGAATCTTCTTGCATTCAAATCATCAAACAAGTTCTGAGGGCTTAGTTAGGAGCTACAAACGTTCTTCATTCAGTAAGAATTCTTACTTTTAAGCTTTAAAGTTCTTATTTCATATAAAAGCATAAATTGTTTGAACTTGAGTTTTCTTTTAGTATTTATTATCTATTTGATGTTATATTGAGGTATGAGTGTCTGAATATGTGAATTTTTGAGTATTAAGACCCTAGTTTTCAGTGATTTGCATGAATATTTGAGTTGCTTAGCATTTAATAAAATTGTAGTTTTGTGAGCTGAAGTGCTCTGTTGGAGAGGCGACGCCTCTTCACCCAAAGGCATCGCCTCTTCATAGAGGCGATGTAGAGGCGATCGCCTCCTAGCCAGAATTAGCACGATTCTGTTTCATTTCAGTAGACTTTCAGTATATTTTCCGTATATTATCCGTATACGATGCCTGTTGTTTTCAATATTGTGTGTAATTGTTATAATACTAAACTTGCTATATTGATTAAACCATGATTATATGAATATTCATGACTAATTTCATGCAAATATGATTTTAATTATTTTGGAAATAAATTGTTTACTTCAAGTATGAAACTAACTGTATTTTGTTGTAGGTTCTTAGTAATTTCTTAATCACTATTTAATTAGTGTATTAAGTAGTTCTTGAGAGGTAGAGTTTTGATTAATTATTGTAATAATTGTACAAAGAATTGTAATCCTTAATCCTTTCCCCATTTTTATTGAATGAATGATTGTAATATTCATTTCATTTACTTGTTACAATTGCCAAGGTAATAAGCAAACAAACTGGATTAATGTGCAAAGTTGGTAAAATTATAAAAGTGGAAGCGTGTGCAACCAACATTAATAAAGAAATAATTTAATAATCAAAGGTAATAAAGTATAAAACACAAACGGAGGCCAACCGCAAGGTTGGGTGGGCATTCCAAGCCCATACCCAGTTTCCGAACCCGATCTCTGAAGACGGCTTCTGGGTACTTCCGTGGAATCTAGTTGCTGTAAGTGTGTCCCGGTTTTCATCCGGGTGGAGACTCCATCTCCGATAATGGGCCTCAAGCCCATTTTTATATTTCCTAGCAGGCCCTGAGCTTGCACAGTGCCGTGGTCGCCAACACTTAGGCGCGCGCTAAACCCTGCCGCCTACAATATGTCAACAATATTAATCTTAAAAATAATTTTATTTCTTACATTTTTTTTATATTTTTCATATTTCTCTATGTCTACTAAAATATTTTTATTTATTTTTATTGTATCGATGATTATTTGTCTAATTTTTAAATAATTTTTTTATTGTGTTTCTAAATTTATATTTTAATTGAAAATATTTTTTAAAATTATATTTTTTATTAGCTAATAATTTAATTTCTTGCTTATAATTATCATAATTTTTATTGAATTTTAGTTTTAAAATTTATTTTTAAATATATATTATTTGTAACCCGTACAACACGTGGATAAACGACTAGTTAATATATAAATGGCATAATATCTCTAACAAACAAATAACACATCCCATAACTATTGATATTAAGTAATGCAAATTAAACAATTTATCCATAAAACTACGTAGTTTTGATAACCTAACAAATCCCTTAGGGGGTGTATTTAATTAAGACTTTTCAATACTTTGATAGATTTTAAAAGTTATGGGGTATTCAACAATAATTTTTAAAAGACTCTTTAAAAGTTAGGGTGTATTCAATAATGACTTTTATAAACTTACAAAAAGTCTATAAAAGTTAAGGGGTATTCAATTAAAACTTTTAAATAGTTAATAAAAGTAAACCCATATTCAAAAAGTCATGGATTTTTATAGACAACGGAGTTTTATGGACTTTGAATGACTTTTCCTATGTATATCAACAAACAAAAAGTCATTCACCTTACCTCAAGATGTTGAATGACTTTCAAATATAATGCTCTATCAATAAGAGATGGTGGATTGTGAAAAAAAAAATATCTATTAGCTAAAAAAATTCTTTGATATGATTTTTTATTTGAAATTAATAAAATAAATATCTTAATTATTTTTTAAAAAATAATTAAAGACATCCACTCTTAATAATTAATTTAAAAAATTTTATTTTTATTATATTATAAAAATTAATTTATTAGATCAAAATATACATATTAAAATCAATAAAAGTTGTTCAATGTCAATAAAAATCATAAAAAATCTTTTAAAATAAAGTCTATAAAAGTTATTAACAAATTCATAAACTCTATAAAAGTCTTCCAAAGTTTAAAAAAAAAAAAAGTGTTTAAAAAGTAGTAATTAAGAGCGCACGCGCCCCCCCCCCCCCCCCCCCCCCTTACACCTCTAACCTAATTCTCTAGTCTTTTTGTTTTCAATTTCATTTCTTCAACCCCCAGCAGCCGACACCATCACCCCTCATGGCCTCACCTGATACATGGAGAATGAAGAGGGAAGTTTTATGATTGAATAAAACTTACTGACGTGTTCTAGAGGAGAGAATATTAGTTAGTTATAGAAATTTGTTTGTATTCTATGACAGCTGTATTCACACTCAATATAACATGTAAACTTACATTTGTATCGTGTGTGATATTTGATGAAATGAAAATCTGATTCTCTCTTCTTCCTATTCTCTGGTTTTCTCATCTTTCTCATCTCTGTTTCTTATTTTTCTTTTTAGCTGCAAAAATCCTGATATCATTTGGTATCAGAGCATCGATTCTACGACCTGCATATAGTTGTCATCTGGATTCTTCCATAGCGGTTGCAGATCACACTTGATCGCACGAGTACAAAAAGCTAGAGGAGTCCTTACGCTCAATGATCCAAACGATGTTTCAAGAAAACAACAAAAAATAGGAGAAATAGCTTCAAGAGCTCACTAAGAAATATGACACTGCTCTTTACGAAATTAATAGAAGGCAAGATCAATCGATGGAGGAACTGAAAACAATGATTTCTACTATGCAAGGTGCCTCTTCTACTTCATCTCCACCTGGTCAGCAGCGGCAATATGCTCCCTACACCACCAACTCACAGACAAATCTCAGTAACCAAACTCATTATCAAGTAACCAATCTCAGTAACCAAACTTTCATGCTATTGATGGCATTCATAAGACTATTAACACCAGAACTATGTGGGTTGAAGGGGAATACAAGAAAAGGAAGCTTCACATTCTCATAGACTCAGGCAGTACCCATAATTTTCTGGACACTAACTTGGTTAAGAACCTGAATTGTGCCACTCAACCGATGACTCCTGTGGAGGTGACAGTAGCAAATGGGCAGAGACTCTGGTGCTCTAGCTATTGTAATGATTTCAAATGGGTAATGCAATCTTATCAATTTACTGCTGATTTTTTATGCATGCCATTAGGGGGTTGTGAAGTAGTGTTGGGAGTTCAGTGGCTGAGCACTCTAGAAGATATTGTTTGGAACTTCAGAACTATGCATATGAAGTTTGATAATAATGGGCAGCAATGTATTTTGAGGGGAGTACAAGGCATATAAATTCAAGAAGCTCATGGCTCCAAACTACAAAAATTAGTGGTCACTCATCCAGTGCAATATTGTCATTTCAATGTCAATTTTTCTTCAACAATTGTACATGACCACCCTCTGAAATCAGCTCAGGTATCACCCTCTAACCCTGCTCCTTCTATAATTCAGTCACTACTTGATGAATATGATGATCTATTTATTGATCCCACTACATTACCTCCCCACTGAGAGCATGATCATAGGATTCTTCTTAAACATGATGCCCAACCAGTTATTGTTAGACCCTATAAACACTCCCCAATTCAAAAAGATGTTATTGAGAAAATGATTCAAGAGCTGTTAGTGAAAGGAATCATTCAGCGTAGTGTCAGCCCTTTTTCCTCACCCATTGTCTTAGTTAAAAAGAAGGACAATAGTTGGTGAATGTGCATCGATTACAGAGAGCTAAACAATCAAACTATTAAAGATAAATTCCCGATCCCACTCATTGAGGAATTATTAGATGAGCTGTATGGTGCAATTATTTTTTCCAAAATAGACTTACAGTCGGGATATTATCAGATTAGAATGTTTCCTGATGATGTTCACAAAACTGCCTTTAGATCTCATGATGGGTATTACGAGTTTCTTGTCATGCCATTCGGCTTGACCAATGCCCCATCAACCTTCCAACGTCTGATGAATGATGTTTTCAGACCTTATCTGCGAAAATTTGTTTTGGTTTTCTTTGATGACATTTTAATTTATAGCAATTCGGTGGAGGATCATTTGTCATACTTGAGGCTTGTGTTTGATAAAATTAGGGAGCACACTTTGTTTGCCAAGTCTAGCAAATGCACATTTGGGGGAACATCCATTGAATATTTGGGCCCCTTTATTTCTGCAAATGGAGTTGCCACTGATCCAAAAAAAATAGTTGCTATTGTTAACTGGCCAACCCCTACAACTTTGAAACAATTGAGAGGATTCTTGGGACTTACGGGCTACTATCGGAGGTTCATCAAAGGTTATGGCTACCTCAGTAAACCATTGCCTGATCTGTTAAAAAAAGATATATTTGCATGGTCAGAATCTGCTGAAAATGCTTTTCAATGTTTGAAGCAAGTCATGGTTACTACACCAGTCTTAGGCCTACCTTCCTCTACTAAAGAATTTGTGGTTGAAACTGATGCTAGTTCAATAGGCATTGGGGCTGTGTTAATGCAAGAGGGACACCCTATTGCCTACTTAAGTAAAGCTCTTTCCTCACGACATCAACCCATGTCTGTATATGAAAAAGAACTCTTAGAACGTGGTGCATGCGATCAAAAAATGGGGGCATTACTTAACTGGCAGACATTTTATGATAAAAACAGACCACCAAAGCCATAAATATTTGTTGGAACAGAGAATCTCCACTCCAAGTCAACAAAAATATCTTGCCAAATTATTTGGCTATGATTTTCATATTTCTTACAAGAAGGGACAGGATAATCAAGCTGCAGATGCTCTATCAAGGGTTCATATTTCTGAATTGCTCTCTTTATCAATCTCCTCAGCTCACAATTCTCTGATGCCCCAAATTCAAGACAGTTGGTCCTTGGATTCTTGGTTGATTTCACTTGTATCCCAATTGCAAACTCAGCCTCATATTACAGGGATATACACTTCGAGTAATGGGGTTCTTTTTTGAAAGGGTAAGATAGTAGTTGGACCTGATTTGCAGCTACAGAACCAACTCATATCTCTATATCATGACTCTTCCTTTGGTGGCCATTCAGGGGTACAAGCTACAACTAAAAGGTTGCAAACTCTTTTTTATTGGAAATCCTTAGAAAAATCAGTCCGGAACTACATCAGGTCTTGTCATGTGTGTCAAAGATGCAAACTTGAACTTTTCAAGAATCCTGGACTTTTGCAACCTCTCTCGATTCCACAGTATGTATGGACCGATATCAGCATGGATTTTATTGAAGGGCTGCCAGTTTCTAAGGGAAAAGACGTTATAATGGTGATTGTGGATAGGCTTAGCAAATATGCGCATTTTGTAGGTCTCAAGAATCCTTTTACTGCTGTCACAGTTGCTCAGGCTTACCTTGATAATGTTTTCAAACTTCATGGTCTACCTAACACTATTGTAAGTGACCGAGACCCAATATTTCTCAGCTCTTTTTGGCAAGAATTGTTCTCATTACAAGGAGTGCAGCTACTTAAATCTACAGCCTATCACCCCCAAACAGATGGCCAAACAGAAGTAGTCAACAGATGTTTAGAAACCTACTTGCGCTATATGACTGGAGAAATGCCTCAACACTGGGCTAAATGGCTATCACTAGCTGAATGGTAGTATAATACTTCATTCCACTGTGCTGCTCAAGCAACTCCATTTGAAGTGCTATATAGATATGCTCCACCTATTCATTTACCTTATTTTTCTGGAGATTCTAAGGTTGCAGCAGTAGATCAGTTCATGACAGACAAGGAAACTACATTGAAGCTTCTTAAATTTCATCTATCAAGAGCTCAAAACCGCATGAAGCAGCTGGTAGGTAAGCATAGAACAGATAAGTCATTTTCCATTAGAGATTTTGTTTATGTTAAGTTGCAGCCTTACCGCCAGATTACAGTTTCAAAACAAACCAATCAAAAGCTTTCTCCACTTTTTTATGGCCCCTTTCCAATTGTTGATAAAGTTGGCTCAGTAGCTTACAAACTTAAGTTGCCCTCTACTGCTAGTATTCACCCTGTTTTCCATATTTCACAGCTCAAAAAGTCTCCTAATTCCCATTCTTCTACTTCTTCTCAATTGCCCAATAAGAGTGACTCACTTCATTCTTACCCTGTAGCTATTTTGGATAAACGAATTATCAAATGACACAACCAGGCTGTAACTCAATGGTTAATTCAATGGAGCAATGCCCCTACTGCTGATGCCATATGGGAATTTGCCTTTGATATTGAACAGCGTTTTCCAGCAACTCTGCCTCTTGAGGACAAGAGTGTTTTTAAGGGGAAGGGACTGATACATGGAGAATGAAGAGGGAAGTTTTATGATTGAATAAAACTTGCTGACGTGTTCTAAAGGAGAGAATATTAGTTAGTTATAGAAATTTGTTTGTATTCTATGACAGCTGTATTCACACTCAATATAACATGTAAACTTGCATTTGTATCGTGTCTGATATTTGATGAAATGAAAATCTGATTCTCTCTTCTTCCTATTCTCTGGTTTTCTCATCTTTCTCATCTCTATTTCTTATTTTTCTTATTTTTCTTTTTTCCTATTGTAACCTTACCTCAGTAGCGGACACCATCGCCCCTCACCCTCTGCGCCCTCATCTCATCGACACCATCACCCCTCACTTCACCTCATTCTTACAGTTCATCATCTTCTTCGTCCCCGCCACTTCTGTCACTTTTGCAAGCAGCGATATGCACACAACGATTCGATAGTTCATCATCATCTACTTCTACTTCTTCTACCTCTGTTGTTTTCAATTTCATTTTAGTTCTTCAACCACATCAGCCACCTACTCCTCTATTAACTAATTCTGGTTCTTAATCATACTTTGATTAAGCTTATCTTATCTACATCAAGACCTCCGCTTCTCCAATCACAACTCTTGTCTCTTCATAAACAAGGTGATTTGGATTTTGTATTTCATTTTGTTATTGTTGTTTTAATTGTTCCCTTTAACCATTAATCAACTCTCTTGAAGATCTTCATTAATTAATTCTGGTTCTTAATCAGACTTTGGTTAAGCTAAACTCTCTGCATAATTTCAGTTTTGTTTTGGATTAAGCTGTGAACTGTGGAATCCACCAGCTGAAGGGATATCTAACCTCCGTTTCTCCAATCACAGCAATCGCCTGCTCGTCTCTTCATAAACAAGGTAATTTGGATTTTTTTTCATTTTGTTATTGTTGTTTTCTTTTTTCCTAATATATTTGGAACTGCTAGTGCTAATATATTTGGAACTGCTCTTAATCGGACCTTGGATTTTTTTTTTTTATCGTTAGAGTGTGAGATTATATGATGCTAGTGCTAATGTTAATGCTAATCCAGCTTCAGCTTCATTAAGTTGTTGATTTATTTTCTTTAGTCTTAGGGTTGTTTTCTGTTAATTTATTCACTTAGGGTTGTTTCTTTAGTTTAGATTGTCATGTTTAAAATCTGTTTTTTCTATTTATATCTTGTAGTAAATAGTACGATTTAAATTTCTTAATTCAGTTTAAAAGAGAGGTAGCCTCGTAATTTAGCGAAATTGCAAAAAAAAAAAAAATGCCACCGTTTGAAGCCCCTCAAAATGAATCATTTGTAATTGAGTTTCCATGCCGCCCCCATATTATCTCCGGACAGTGCTGTTTTTCTGTGGACCTACCTTCTTCATTGTTTACTGCTCTTCTTCCCATTCACATCCGCCTCCGTCTCCTCTCCCATTCTCTCACATTCTCTGCCTCTGTTGGTTCTTTCCATTCTTAATACGGTTCTCTTTCTTAACCACCTGTTCTCTTTAATCACTACCGTTTTTACTTTCCGATGTTGTGAGCTTATGATTTTTCTTTTATATAGTTCCCTTTGGCAATCCTTCTATTATTTTTTTTCAAGTTGCATGTTCTTCTGGTGATAGATCCATGCTTTCATGGTTGTTTTGTATGGTTTTCTTTTTTGTGTAAATTAGATCTAGATTTTTTGTAGTGTAGTCTTGGTTTTTGAATCGTTCTTTTTTTCATTTCTTTTGGAATTATTTCTTTTTCACCCCTCTAATTCTGATATTTTCTCCTCCTGTTTTTTCTTAATTTAGTATTTTCAAAATATAAATTATTTAAAAGATATAGCAACAATGAGCATATATGTTCCATAATTAATAAGAACAGAAGAAAAATGCATGTGAAATAGTAAATAAATATAGTTACAAAGATATAAATTTCAAAGAAATGAAATAAATAAAGATAAGGATATATATATGTTTGTCATTCTGAGCTATGAGTATGGAACATGGGATGTAATTCATGACCTTTTCTTCTTTGTCCAAAGCCAGCTTATTAATTCCGTTGATGACTCTTCCATGCTTTTGCACTCAAATCATGTTTGGAGAAGGAAGTTTCCTTCGATTGTGGGGGTACAAAGGCTTTCTCTCTACCTAAATGTTGCCTTGAAAACTGCTAAAAAAAAAATTCAAGAATTGACTCAGTATTAAGAAAATAATTATTTCTTTTTGAATAAAAAGGCCAGTCAAGCCTCTTTACATCATCTATGGATATATAGCTTAGATGTTTCGTTATGGTGAAATGATTTTGTACATCCTTTTTAATAAAGGATTTTTGCTGTGGCATAATTGATTGAATTTTTGTCTGGTTTTGTGTTTTTATTTAAATTTTCTTATTTCAATTTTCTTGTAACCTGTCTTATATGCATTCGAAGGTCTTTAGAAACCTGAGTCTTACGCTAGGACGTATAAAAAAAAAAGTAGTGCGATTGTTGCTTAGGAAGAGTAAACAAACATTGACTTTTGAGTAAGTTTGTGTTTCAATTTTTCGCGTTTTAACTAGTATGGTATGCTGATGTTTGTTTATAGTTTCTAAGAGGGGATTATTTTTCTCTTTCTTCCTTTATTTTGTATATTTCTTTTGCCATTTATTTTTGAATGAATGATTTTTCGGTTTTGGAGCTTAAATCGCTGGTGATGAGCGATTATTCCATTATTATTTATCTATCTAGTCTTCTGGTGCTTTGTTGCTTTCCAATTTTTGCTATCTTAAACTTGCCTATTCTTTTAGGCCATGTTTGGTTCACGGAATAGACTAAGAATAGAATAGCTATTCTGCAAGGAATAGCTATTCTTTGCTTTGGTTCAAATTTTTTTAAGGAATACTAATTCCATGGAATAGCAATTCCACAATTTTTGAAGAATAGCAATTCTGTCCAAAACTAAAGAATTGGTATTCTTTATCCTTTAGAATAGACATTTTCGAATTTTACCCCTCACAGAATTTGTCATTCTCTGTTAAAAAAATTGATCGTCTATTTAAAAAAAAATTGATCGTCTTCTTCTTTGCCTCTTGTCATCGTCTTTGCCTCTCGTTGTCCTCTTCTCGTCACCTTCTTCTCCTTACCTAGCAGAATCAAGCTCTTTGGACGGCATTAATCTTCCTCTATAATTGTTTTCTCTTGAAAATTTCTCTATTTCAGGTTAGATTGGATCTTTTTTTGTTTCTATCTTTTGATTAGGTTAATATTTATTGCTTGATTGATTTTATCATTAATCCAATCATTCTATTTCATTTTAATCTTGATAGTAACAATAACATGCATCATTGTTGTGATTTCTATTGATTTGATTTTGAGTCATTTATTTTTGTTTATGGTTGAAATTAGTGATATTATGTGCTCTTAAACTGTTTGATAAATTGTCAAAGAGAATTTTATCCCCTACACTTCAATCCCAGTAATGATGAACTCATGAACTGTTTGATTAGAGTTTTGCTTTCACTGGGGAATTAAGGAGTAAAAAGAGCAGAAACCAGTT
>CATIWK010205601.1:0-15705 GCA_949634005.1 Mallotus japonicus
ATCAGTCCGGTGAGCTCTTCCTCCACCAATCGAAGACAGCAAGAAGAGGGTGAAGAAGAAGCAGAGGGAAGAAGCAAACCGAGGAAAGAAGAGAAAGAAAGAAAGAAAAGAAAGAAGAAAAAGAAAAAAAAAAGAAGAAAAAAGAGAAGTGTCCCGAAAATTTGGTACTGCACTTGACTTAACTTCACCTATCTACTATATAATAATAATAATAATATAAAAGCTTTCAACCACTAAAAATTAACACGTTTAAAACTCATGTGTATATATATATACACTCATATCCACCACACTAACATGTACATATATATATATATATATATATATATATAAAATTAAATAAATAAATTATTCAATAATATAATTAACACTAAATATTACATGTGTATATAAAATAAAAACTAATAAAATATTAAAAAAATTAATAATGTTTAAAACAATATTTAATACCAAATATTCAAATTAACTAATTAAATAATAAATCTTAAATTTAATAAATTTTTATTAACACTGCAAATCTCATAATTAAATTTTAAAATTTAATTTAATAAAAACTCGGGTCATAACACTCCACTACCACCCAAATTAGCAATGGTTATCAACAATCCCACTGCTATCTAAATTAATACTGCACCACCGTTCAACACCACCACCAGCCTTAGTAGTACCACCATCATCCTCAGTAATACCACCATCATCCTCAATAGAACCACCACTAACAACAAATTCAATCGAAAAACATAAAAACTAATTACATTAATAAAAATAGCATATAGAATCTATCAATAACAACAAGCAAAATTGGACCACCCAATTGATGCATTATCCTTATAAATTCAACAATTATATTTAACTAGGCAAATGCTCGCATGTTGTGTGGCTAAACTTAGGTTGTTTCAATGAATTGAAATCCTTTATTTTTATTGTCATTGTTGAAATAAGATACATTTGTAAAATGAACATTACCATTATTTTCTTAGCTTGATCAACGTTTAAGAAAATTTTTGGCACTCTTAAAAGTTATGGGACCATACTTTTTGCTTGTAATATTGTTGGCCTTCTGTCTCAATTGCTTCTTGCCTTTCTAGTATCCTTAAATCTATACAACTCTCAAATTGAAAGTTCAACATGTATTATATATATATATATATATATAACATCATAAATCTAATTGCTAATTTCGCCTGTTGAAGGGAGATGCCAACAATTTCCAGAACCTTTTGTTGGACTTCATCAATAAGTTTGCATCGCCATGAAATTTGGTTTTGGGGATATCATATTTCAAATAGTTATATCTATATCCACATTGTGCATTCATTTTACATTTGCTAAAATCACCAACTTTAATATTTGTTTATTTCATTTTGTGATTTCAAAATTTATTTATTGCCATCATTTTATAGCATATAGTCATCTAAAACCCAAATAAAAACATAGTCATAATTGATACAAGATATTATGCAGCACTTGATTCAGGCATGACCAAGTTAAGACATATCCCTAGAAAACCCATATGATAGAAACAGATATGATAACCTTACCGAAATTTCTAAATGAAAAGTTTGATGTATTAGAGTTTAAAGTGATAAAAATCTTTATCTTGAGCAAGTTGTGAGACGTAAGATATTTAATTTGGCACTTATCTAATGTAAAATCTCTTTCTCTCTCTCTCTCTCTCTCTCTCTCTCTCTCTCTCTCTCTCTCTCTCTCTCTCTATATATATATATATATATATATATATATATATATATAGTTTAGTAAAATCTCTCTCTATCTTTGCAAAATATAGTTTAGCTATGTTCACTAAAGTAATAGAAAGGAAAATTTTGTTCAAATCCATATTAAACTCAAAAATTAACACCCCAATAGCACTAAAACTCATACATGTCCTAACTTATGAACTTAAATTGATTAGACTATTGCTAGCAATTAAATAAGAGATAAAAGGAACAACTAATGCAAAATTTGTATTAAAACTACCTACACTGACTAATCTTGTATAACCATCCCACATCAACTCAGGCATAAATTTATGCAAATTATTTCAAAATTGTACGGATTTTGAAACATGTTAAGAATGCTAAGCATGCCTAATAGAATATTATCACACAAAAACATTCAACAGGGTGAAAAAAAGGATAAATAAGGGAACATAGCATATCTTAGCATGACCCAATTTAAGAAGGTTAGTCCCAAAATTGATGGCATTGCTTCCAAAGAGATTGATAAAAGCTCCAATGATCCACTCCCCTTTAGATTAGAGCTTGTAAATCTCAAGAGCAAAGCTTATAGCTTGCATACGATAATTGAATCCAAATAGTTATAAATGGGGCTTGGTAATTAACAACTCTCACAATCAACACAGATGCATTCAAATAAACCCTAAATTTTGGTAAATAACAATCCCTAAATAGAAGTTGAATATAAATTTCTATGTTTTACCTATAAAAATGATTATTTATGTAAAAATTGAGTTGTGATTATGCACAATTAATGGAATGGAATTCTACCTCAAATGTTGTCAAATTTTAAAGATGAAATTTAAAGAAGGCATTTAAAAATTCAAGAATGACCTCCTGTGGTATAATGTTCAAGTTCCAAATTGCTATCTTTCACTCTTCTTTCATTAGAAGTGTGATCATGCTTCATAAGAGCACAACACCTCCTATGTCTGCAATCTTTAATGCAAGTGCATTAAAGACCATCAATTCATCTCTTAGAAGAATTTTCCATTATCAAAAGAAAAAAAGTCTTCCAAAACACACCCTTTTCTTATTATGCCAAGAAATCACAAAAATAAGAGAAAACAACAATCTCCCCCTCCAACATCTACCAATCAAGAATCAAGATATCAGAGTTTAACACTATGCCTGAATTTCTTCTTGAGCCCCTGAATTCTAAATCCAAAATAAAGAATTAAGTTTAACTCTTCGTTGAAAGAATTGAATATAAGATCAATATATCTCTCTTGAATGATAAAAAAAAAACACAAAAAAAGAAGAATCGCTAAAGAAAATGGAAACTGTCTATTTGGCGAGAAAGAAAATAGGTTTTGTCTTAGTTTAGATAGAGAAGGTGTTCGAGTTTTGATTGATTGATTATCTCTAAAAGAGAAATATGAAATTGAGAATTAAGAAAACACAATGAAAAAAAATAAAAGAAAGAGAGAGAGACGAGAAGCAGATAGGGCAATGAAGAGCTGTAAGCCTGTAACCCTTCCGTTTTTTCGGTTATCAGCAAAGCATGGAAAATAAAGAAGGCGTGGAAAATGAAGAGAAGGCTTGTAGGTGCAGGTGATGAGTAAATAAATACTAAAAAGAGAGACTGCCAAGTGTCAAATATTATAGAATAGCACTTTATATATTTATATAGAATAGATATAGATATAGATAATCTGTTAAAAAAAAGATATAGATATAGATAATAGCCTAATCACCCATCATTGACCTTACTCAAATAACATTACCCATTAATGATTGAATAAGGGCGGTGGTAATTCTGAATGAGAAGGAAAAAAAAAAAGGAATGTATTAAGAAAAGGAACAAGAAGAAAAAATAACATAAATAGTACTGTCATTGATGATAACTGGATGGGTGCAACATCGATGGAGTGAGTATAGGCAGCACCAATTGGACGAGTGGGATCACCATCGAATGGGTTGAATTTAGGGTACTAATTTGCTAATTTTGAATGAAATAAAAAAAAAAGTGAAGAAACCAAGGAAAAAGAAGAAGGCGATAAAGATGGGTGGTGGTGACTACAACTACATAATTTGTTATTCTTGATCTCCTCTTAATTTGTTGTTCTTGATCTCCTCTTAATTTAACTAAAGATGAGTCGAGATGATGTTGATGAATATAGATGGAGATAGCCTTGGTGAAGGTGGGTGGAGAATAGTGGTGGTGGGATATAGAGGTGATGGACGGTGATCAGATTAGTGATGGTGGTGGTGAGAGATATTTTTTTATTATTATCAGGGAAGGAAAAGAATAACGGTCAGTAAGAAAAAGGTATGAGATAAATATAATTTTATTGAGTCATTCTACAATACAAATATATGTATGTATACAAATGCAATTAGAACCATCAGATTACTACTAATTTAATTACAACCATTGATATATTTTATAGGTATTGGTACACAAAAATAATTAATGGTTATAATTAAATAAAAATAAATCCAACGGTTCTAATTTTATTTGCATAGATACAAACGTTTGTACCATAGTAAAAGCCAATTTTATTATTTAAAATATTTATTTTTATAAAAAAGTATTTATTTTTGCATGGAAAAAAAGTGCAGTGCAGTGCACTCTTTGTTTTTAAAAAAAATTGGGACTAATTATCCAAATTGTGAATTCTTTGGATAAAATAGTTAAAAAAAATTAGTTTTGAGGTTAATTGCACCTGGACTGATAGTTCATGGGGCTTTTGTTCAAAAATTCATGGGGCAATTGCCACTTTAACCGTTAAAATTTATTGAATACCACCACTCATCCCATATCTGAAAATTTTTAGTTAAAACCCAGTGAGTGATCTCCTGGACATGTTCCACTACTTCACCGAACCAGTGACAATTATTTTTAATTTTAATAGAGGCACCCAATTAACTTAATAATAGTTTGGCATGCCTTTGAAGATTCTTTTTGCTGTAAATGGCGTTCCTTTTAAGTCCAACAAACTCCTTTCACAACATTCTTTTTTTTTTTCAGCTCTTCATGATAGAATAAAAACAATAAAAATTGCAATCTGATCAAACTTCAGATCATCAACTGCTCAGGTTTTTTTTTTTTTTTTTTTTTTAAGAAAAATATCAAAATCAACAACAGCTTTTCAAAATCCAGTACAAATCCTAAATCCAAAAAACCCAAAAAGAAAAATAAAATTATAACAATTAACAGTGTCATTTACACAAAATCAAGAAAATCAAGAAACAGAAAGAGGATTAAATTAGCAAACCAAAAATTAAGCCAAAAGAGGAGTCCTGAAATCAATATTTTGATTTTGATTTTGAGTGATACTTTCTTCTTCTTCTTCTAGTTCATCAAATTCATCACCACACTCGTAAACAGATCCAACTAACCGTAGTTGATCTTCCAAATACCTCTGTAACAATCCAATTTCTTTCTCTTCTTCCAATCCTCCATCGCAATCGCAAAACCCCTCTTCGCATCGCCGAATCCGATCGTTCTCCTCTTCATCATCGCCATCTTTCCTTCTTCTACTGCTTCTGCTTCTCCGGCAAATCCGTATGCAAAGCTCCGCCGCGCAGAGGAGAGGGAAAGTAGCGCAGAGGATCGGGAGGAGAATAGGCGAACAGAGGAGGAGGAAAAAACAGCGGCTCCGTCTCATGCGCAGCCACGAAGCGGCGGCTAGCATGATCCGGCGAAGCGGTAACAGCATAGAAGAGGTGAAACTCCAGTGGTGGGAGTCATGGCCGCCGCCGGTGAGTGGTGGAGGAGGAGGAGTGGGGTTTGAAAGAAGAGGGAGAGAGGCTGTAGCATGTGAGCGGGGATTTTTATACATGAAACGTGAATGTGATTGCGATGGCGATGGTTGAGAAAAATTTTGATTTTAATTTTTTTTTTATTTGTTAACTGCTTTTTTTTTTAGTGCGTTAATTTTTTTTAATGTTTGAATTTAAAATTGATTGAACAGTGCGATTAAGTAAATTAGGATTTAATTTAACATACTTTTCTTCCTACCCACATATATATATATAAAGATGATAAACGTTGAGGCTGCTATTTTTTTCACATTTTAAAAAAATTATGTTATTTTGTCAAAATTATTTTTAATTATTTACTAAATTAATTTTATTTATACGCATTAAAGTCTTATATCCCTCTTTAACCATATGTTATTTTAAGGAAAAGTTAATTAATTTATTGTTCTATTAGTACTTTTTATATAATTTATATTTTTATTGAATTATAGTAGACTATCTAATAAAATATGTATATTGTGAATTGAAAAATTATTAAATATTAAAATATTTATTTGTTAAATTTATAAAGCTAAGATTAAAAATCTATATATATATATATATATATATATATATATATATATATATATATTAAATGTTGAACTCTAAAGTCATTAAATCTAAAATTTAACAAGTGTCTCTCTTTAAAATTCAATATAAAGAATATTTAATAATAATATTTACAATATCTTACAATATTAAAATACTTTTCTATAAAAACACAGAAAATATTATTATATAATACACATTCTATTCTATCTAAAACAAGCTAATTCCATCCCATTTAAAACATTACTCTTTTTAGTCCATCAAAAGATTAAAAAAAAAAAAAGTTATGTCTTTTATTTTAACTAGAACCAAATATATATATATTCAACTATTTTTTCTTTTATTTTATTTATTAAATTATTCTTATTATTACTATATATATTAAAAATATATATGTATTTTTAATAAAAATAATAAAATAAAATTATTTCAATAACTTTTTAAGTTATTATTTTCATATTTAATTAAATTGTTGTTTTAATTTATTAAATTATTTATTTCAAAATATGTATATTATTTACAGTTTGCGCAAAGTGTGGATTCACGACTTTGTTTTTTTTTTTTGAGAATGCGGATTCATGACTAGTTATATATAGGTTTAAATCTAATAAACTAGTATATATAAAATGAATTTTTATTATTAAAAAAATAAAATTAATTATGTTACCTTTACTCCAACAAAAATTACTAAAAAGCCAAATCTGATATTCTAAAAAATTATAATATTTTTTTTGTTACCATATATCAGAATCTTTTTTGAATTTCAACTCATTTTATTAAACAAACAATTTTATATCTGCAAATATTTTAGAAGTTAAAAAATGTATAAAATGCAATGCATAAATATTAGTGGTGTTCATATAAAATTCTCTCCAATAATAAATAAGTTTAATTTTTTTGGAAAAATTATGAGTTATTAATTAATAGAATTATTTATTTGGCAGTTTCTTACCTACACTGTGTGTATATACACCCAATGATAGGATTTAAAACAGAAGACAAATGTCATGTTTTTATCAATTAAGTCTAGATATTTAAATGACGTGTCTTAAATCCTACCATTGGGTGTAATACACCCAGTGTAGGCAAAATTTTTGCTATTTATTTTATGTGAAACGAAATTTGGTTTCTCAAAATTTTATTAATTAATAGAATAATTAATTTGTTAAATATTATTTCATTATACAATGTCAAATAATATATGATAGTTTTATCTTATCATTGTGCTCATAAATACATAAATCAAGTAGAAAGAATACAAAATTAAATTAAAGGTTTACTATACCTTTGTAAATTTAGAAATTATTTCCTAGAAAAAAGCCATACAAGTCAAACCTATATAGTTAGCAATACTTTGTAGAGAATGTTGAAAAATGGTACCAGAGATTCAATAGTTTCAAAAGGGAGGATCTCAAAAGTTTGGTAGAACAGCAATTCAAATTATTCAAAATTGTCAATTGTGATATCGAATCATATGGTCAAAATGAATTATTTTCTGTTGTTTATCACAAGAAAATATATTGATTCTAATCCAGCATATTTAAACTAGGAAAGCATCCAAAATTCTGAATCATTAAGAAAATTAAAAACCTGAGAATTATATTACTATTTTTAATGATGATTATAATTATCAGAAAGACAAATAAAATATGGGTTCTATACATTATTTTAAATGATGATAACTGTTAATTACATACAACTTGAAAAGTGCAGTTGCCAAAGGCTTCAATGTTCCAAGAACGTTTATTTCCAGATGTGCCGAGGACGATGCATAATGCCTGAACCAGTCTGAGAAGAGCTTTTGCCTTTGAAACTCTCCAAGGAAATGATATCCCAGTTACCATCATGCCAGTAGGTGAAGTAAACTTCCGGTACGCGCTCCACCTTCCAATGATCTCCATCTTCTCCTCCACCAGGATGTAGCGCCATGATTAACTCCAAAGGCATGTTGTAGAACTCCAGAACTTTAAGCTCATTCAAATATTCAATGCCTAATGGCACCCTCTGCAACGATTTACAGCTCTGAATGATCAGCTTTTCTAGATTAGGCATTGCTCCCTGCTCAATGACTATTTTATTGAGTCTCTCTAACTTGTTTACACCCAAAAACTTTAGCCTGTCAAATCCCTTAGCTTGAAAGCACAAAATCTCCCCATCATAAACCTGTACAAATTCAAGATGCATCAAATTGGGTAAATGCTGAAATGCTGGCAATGGATCATCGCTTAGTCCACTCCATTTCAAAACCACCTTCACCAAACTATCAAGCGAAGATATCCATTCTGGTAACTTCTCGAGTCGTCCTGTCAAGTACAGCCGTTGAAGAAATCTAGGAGGAGAAGATAGGTTCTCTATATCAATCACCTCACTATCTTCAACCGAAGTAATTGATA
The DNA here is from genome assembly GCA_949634005.1 of Mallotus japonicus. NCBI lineage: Eukaryota > Viridiplantae > Streptophyta > Magnoliopsida > Malpighiales > Euphorbiaceae > Mallotus > Mallotus japonicus. The sequence goes on from CATIWK010205601.1 coordinate 8,429, forward strand.
TTGCACGAAGGTTTCTCAGCCTTTCGATAGAAGAGCACAGAGTCTGCCCATCTTCTCTCCTTAACTTCACAATGCCTAGACGCCTCAACTGAATCAAATTTCCCAATTCTGTCAAAAGATTATTTCCTTGATTTGCTTCTAGGAAACAAAGCTTTTGTACAGACTGTAAACTTCCTATTTGAGCTGGTGACTTGCAGCCATATTTACTATGAATGTGATCATCAGACTCAATTTCGTACCGATATACTAGGAGGTGGCGAAGTTTCTGGAGCATCAAAATCTCAGAAGGCAATACTGTAACATATGTCTGCTTCAAATCCAAGGTTTCTAGATTCCGAAGCTTGCCAATAGAGCTTGGGATGGAAGTCACCTTAGTATTCCTCAGACTAAGATACTTCAGAAGGTAGAGGCTGACAACTTCAGAAGGAAATTTCTTTAAAGGTGTGCCTTCAAGATCTAAAACTGTAAGCAGCCTTAAACGACGAGAAGACAGATTCAACACAAAGGATTCAGGTAAAGAATCCAACCACCAAAACGTGAGAAGTGAACGCGGTCGAGAGGCAATGAGTATTTCTTGTAAGCTTGGCATGACATTATGTATAGACAAACGGCGAATATTTTCAGCCCCGGTCATGCTATCACTCTCATCATTAGCTATGGCTGCGAAATCTTGGACTCTGGACTTCCTAATGATCATTTGTAGCAGAATGTCATGGACACGGCATGTTTTGATCCGTCCGTCTGGAGTTGTCTCTACAACTTTGACCAAGCTTCTTTTTATAAGTTCATTCAGGTAGCTTTCTGCAACTTCCTCTAATGTCATTCCTTCCTTTTCTTTCACGAACCCTTCTGCTATCCATAATCGAACAAGTCTTGCATGCTGAATCGGGTCACCCGCAGGAAAGATGCTGAAATACATCAAACAGTATTTGAGATAGTAAGGCAAATCATTATAACTCAATGACAGTATACTTTTTAATCTGTCATTTTCTTCTAGCGCAGCGCCAAGACTTCGATGCACCAATTCCCATTCATCTATTCTGCCTCTGTCCCTCATTGCAAGAACACCACCAATTGCCACAATTGCAAGTGGTAGTCCCTGACATCTTACTAGGATCTTTTTCAAACCACCGATCAAATGTTGAGGGCAAGGGTTGTTCTGAAATATTTTTCTGCAAAGCAATATCCAAGAGTCTTCTTCAGACAATGAATTCAAGTTGTAGATTTTATCAGGAGGTGAGGCAACGAAGGCAACATCTTGATACCGTGTCGTAAGCAATATTCGACTGCCACAACAATTGTTTGGCAGTACATGCTCAAAATCATCCCAAGCTTTGGGATCAGACACATTATCCAGGACTATAAGGTACCTTCTCTCCTGAAGAAATTCACTGATTACTGTTCTGAGCATTTCATAGTCTACGTTGTCCACTCCTTGAGGATCAGCTAATCGAAGAACATGGGACAGTTGTAAGATTATATCGATTAACAGGTCTTCTGTTGTGAAATATTGAGAAAGAGTGATCCAAGCACAAAATTCAAAACGTTTCTTCACTTCTTTGTCATTATATACTTTTTTTACCAAGGTAGACTTTCCCAAACCACCCATTCCAACCACCGAAACCACTTCACGGCCATTTTTGTCTTCCAAAAGCCACTCAATAAGCTTTGTTTTGGGGAGTTCAATGCCCACCGGATTAGCTTCTTCAAGTTGAAGGGCATCCCATCTTCTGGTTGGCCGTCTATCTATACTGGAGCTCGAGCCTTGTTCCATGATATTGTTTCTGATCAAGTATCTTCTATGTGTCTCCGAGATACCTATCACTCTGAGCTTGATGCGTTGCATCTTCAGGGCAATTTGATGCCGAGCTTTTAAATTTTTAAAGACATTAAACATATCTTTAAAAAAAGCCCGGAATCCATATCCATGATCAGAAGGAATATGCAACCTGAAATCATCAAGAGCATCTTCAAGGTCATAGACAGCATATCTGACTTTCTTTGCAAACACTTGGAGTTGATGGTCATTGTCCTCCATGCCCTCTGCAACTCTTAAAAAGGCCTTCATGAAGTCCAGCTCGTCTCTGATGTACTCAGCTTCCTGTCGAACTTCCCTCAGTAGTGTTTCCTCTTGTTGGATAAATTCTGTCAGCTTGGCAACAAGAAAGACGACTGAACCTTCAGCCATTGCAGGGTTTGTATTTGGGGTTGAGCAGATAGGCAAGATGAGTGAACAGATTGTTCTGGTGCTGCTGCAAGTTTTGAGATTGCACCTCCTTTTATAGTTTGTTTTGGCACTAAGTCAATTATCCATGTTGATAAGAAACATTGAACTTTCTTTCTAGGTTCCTTCTGTATAAGTATTTAACCTTGATAGCCAATAATGGTAACTTGCCTATAAGTGTACTCTTCAGTATCTCCATCAGCAAGGATATTAATATGTTTCCTGTCAACATAAACTTCTTCAACTCAGTTATACATGTATGTACCCAACACAAAAGAATTCTTGTCTGGACAAAACTTTTCTATTGCCATGAAAAATGTATAAAAATAAATAAAGATAAAAAAAGCCTAAGATGTCATCAAACCATTTTCTGCATTTGACATTCACATATTTGAAATGTTCTAAAACCATCATTTTTATGGATGACTAGGCATCCAATAGATTCACTTCCCTCACCGTAATCAAAGGAGAATGAATCACTCAAGAAAAAGTCAGAAAAATTATTGTTGAATTTTTCCTCCTTCCTAGCAACTTGCTTTTAAAAAAAAAAAAATTTCTTTGTCTAGGAGTTCACAAGTAATTAATTGATAAATTCATATCTTATTTCAATAAATTCATGATTGTCCCCCACGAGTAATTCAAGTGGCAAAAGGTGTAAACATTTAGTTTGAGGAGACCAAGGATCGAACCCCCCACCCCCCCTATCTCCTCCCCTTGTGGTGTTGGAAATTAACCACTTGATATATGACAAAAAAAAAAAAAAACAAAACAAAACAAAAAAAAGAAATTCATGACTTAATACTATAATGATAGATGCAATGACCAATTGCAATTCTATTTTTCTTAAAAAAAAAAAAAGGCTAGAGAAGTCCAATGTTTGCTGCTTGTAATAATTCATGTTAGCTTCTGCAAACAATGTTAAATAACAGTGGAAACTATACTTTCAGGGAAGATTGTTATGAACCGTCAGAATATGTTTCTTGTAATTACTTATACATAATTTTTTTTTGCTAAAAATAAACAAATTGCCCCAAGTTTTGATTATTGTAATTAGTAATCTGGATCATCTCCTCAATAAATTAACCTAGCTCTTACATCATCTATGGTTAAAGTGAGCAAATACTAAATTGACGTATACTTTATTTAATTATAATTAGTAATTTAATTCACCCCAAGCAACTTGTGTAGTTCTTATACATAATCTATATACGACTACGTCAGCAACTATATCTCCAGGCTTTAACCTAAAAAATCAACAAATTATCCGATCTCATTGCATATCATTTATATGATTACTACACAAACATTAATCAAACAAGTCCAGAACTTACTGACCAATATGGAGGATTCAAAACACCCTGTCAGTGGTGGAGCTTAACTCTGATTTTTCGGGAGGTCAAATTAAAAGCATATGAACAATAAAAAGTCTAAAATAAAATCTCCTTCAACATGTCATATTCACATTGGATATGTACTTACATGTCATATTAACATTGGATATTAAATTACCTACATGTCATATTAACATTGGAAGCTATCTATATTTACTTACAATATTTTATTATAGGGGACCAAATATTAAGAATACATGAAAATATTTTTTTCATAATTTTAATTATATAATATATATAAAGAAATTTTAAAATTTTGGGAGGCCCTTCATAGCTCCGCCACTGCATGTTAAGGTCTTTAACAGAAACCAGTACGATAATCGCACGATCTTGCAACCTGTAATAATTTTACAACGAATGAAATTATAAAATAATGAATGATTAGTTATTTTTTTATGCATCTAAAATAATTATAAAATATAAATTTTTATATATATACTTTTATTTCTGTATGATTAATTATGTAATATATTTTTTTATTTTATAATTTTTTGTATTTAATAACACATATTATGTCGATTATGTTTTATAATATAATTATTTTAATGTTATTAATTGTTTAAATTTTTTAAAATTTTGTGAATTTAATATTTCTAATTATCAAAATAAAAAAGAATTATTTATTATTTTTATGCTTAAATATATTTATAAGACATCGTATATAACTTTTCTAAAAATAAACTATTTTTTACCATTATTAAAATAAAACTTAACTCATTAAAAGTTTTTATATATAAAAACAATATTTATTTATTATATATATTACGTAATTTATTACTATTACATATTTTAAAATATAAAACTTCAAAATTATGGAATTGAATCCCACTGACTATAGGAGCCATTAGAAACATTCTTTGAATAAATATCATATATACTGGGGGTAGGAGTTCCATTGTGCTGCCTTTGATTGCAGATGTGATAAATCTCATAAACTCGGAGGAAGTCATAATAACTTTAACATAGGATTGTAAACTTAATTGCATCAAATATAAACATCTAATCGAGTCAAAGTTGTTGAACATTTAACTTCCTCACTCAATATATCTCCATTAAAATTAATTTCTTGTAGTTAATAGTTGACATGAATTAACATGATCATTAATATTATTATTGTTAGTCATTCTCATTTTTGCTATAACTTGCTTATTAAATCAGTCATATGAGCATGTTGTGCAGATTGATGTGTGCATTCTTATCAAAGTTTTGGTTGAAGATACCATTGTTATATTTTATGAAAAAAAAATGACAAGAGGAAGTATGTTCTTATTGTACATTATCACAACAATAGACTCCTATTTGTACTCAAATAGTTAGTTCAATCTATGTATACCTATAGTTTAGAGTTGTTATTGTATTGTTGTATATATACACATCTCTAATGAAATACAAATCAATCTTTCACACCATATTCTGACTTGGAATTAGAGCAAGCATTTGATATCAAAATTGATGGCTTCTCAAACCTCTTCTTCTTCTTCTTCTTCTTCTTCGGCAATGACAGTCACCAACACTGTCAGTGTCCTTCCTTCCCCTCCCTCAACCATTGCTCCTTCTCATGTTCAACAAACTTTCTCCATAAAATTAACATCCCATAACTACATTCCTTGGAAGCTCCAATTTACTCGACTATTGAACTAGCTGTTTAAGTATAGATAGGAGACTATTGCTATGATAATGTCAGACATGTTTCTTCTGTGACATCGAGATATCAAGCTAATCTCACTTATGTCTCATCACAAGGTGCACTTCTGCCAACTCCATCATTGGCTCCACCATCTACCTGGTATCCGGACTCAGGAGCAACTCACCATGTCACTCCCGATCTGATGTCTCTCAGCATTGCAAATGAGTAATAAGGTACAAATAGTCTTCTTATTGGTAATGGACATGGCTTAACTATTTCACATATTGGTTCTGGTATTCTTCCCTCCCCTATTAAACCTCTGTGATTACAAAATGTGTTACATGTTCCTCAAATAAAAAAAAAACCACTCTTGTCCGTACATAAATTTTGCAGAGATAATAAATGTTTTTGTTGAGTTTCATGATGATCACCGTCTTGTGAAATACTAGGTTTCAAAGAAGACAGTGCTTCAAGGATGAGTTGATCAAGGATTATACAAGCTAAACAGTGCACCATCTATTGATCTATCCACCAATGCATCCATTTTATCTTACCTGTTTAGAGGATTGACATGCGAGACTCGGGCATCCGAATTTTCAGACTGTTCGTCATTTAGTTAATAAATTTCATTTACCATGTTCTTCATATGAACAAAGCACAAATAAATGCTATGCTTGTTGCTTATGAAAATTACATCGAGCCCATCTCCCTTTGACTCATCATCGTAGTTCCAAACCATTAGAATTAGTTCATTCTGATATTTAGGGACCAGCCCCAATGAACTCTCATTCTTAGTTCAAATATTTTGTTATTTTCATTGATGATTTTTCATCATTTACTTGGTTCTATCCAATCAAAAATAAAAGTGATGTCCCGATAATTTTTTGTGAATTTCAATTAATGGTGGAAAAGAAATTTAATTGCAAGATAAAATCATTCCATTCTGACTGGGGTGGTGAATGTTGACCATTACATACCTATTTCAAAAATAATGGCATTATTCATCACGTTAGCTGTCCACATAAATGCAAAATCTGCAACATTATTAATATTGGGTTAGCAATTTTGGGACATTATGGAGCTCCATTTAAATTTTGGGACTTTGCCTTTGAAACTGCGATTTTTTTAATTAATAGAACTCCTACTAGTTCATTAAGCAAACAAATTCCATACACACATTTGTACAAAAAAAATCTTGACTATTCTTTTCTTCATATCTTTGGAGGTGTGATTTATCCTCTTTTAAGACCCTATTATTGAAATAAATTTGCATTTTGTTCCACTCAATGTGTCTTCCTAGGCTACTTACCATTACACATTGGCTATAGATGCTACGATAAAAATTCTGGTAAGATATACATTACTTGGCATGTTTCATTAAGCAAAAAAATTATTCCCCTTCCAACAAGTTTCAGGTTCCTTTACCAATATGAATGTCATGTCAAGCTCTATGCCATTCAGTCCTTGACTTCAACTCACTCATCCTCTGGAACATTATTCTTTACCGAAACCAGGTATGACTTCTCCTCACTTTCCTACTTCCTTTACAATTTCTTCTAACCTATCACCACATATCCACACTCCTACCTCATCCAAAACACAATCATCTCTATCCCAAACCTACCCCTTATCACAATCACCAAACCACACAACCGTATACAACCCCAAGGCTTGGACCTCTTTGTTAATCTTCGACATTCTGAAGATAAACATGACCCACCTGCATTACCATCTCAGCCTCAAAAAATGCATCACATGCAGTTACGCCCATCCACCCTTCAACGTAAACCAACCATTCTACACACCCAGCTGTCTCATTCTTCATCTACTTCTATTTCTGAACCTACAACTTTGTCCCTGTTAAGACCCGAAAAATTTAATAAAAACGTTAGTATTTAAAAGTGCATTTAGTTTGGAAAACTCATTATTTAATTACTTAATTTATTATTTGACATTTAATTTTTATTTTAACATTTGCAACTTAATTAAATTTAATTTGGCTATTATATATATATACATATATATTTATACGTGT
>CATIWK010205612.1:0-21788 GCA_949634005.1 Mallotus japonicus
GTTGTGCTTTGCAGATGAGGATAATGAGAGAGAGAAAAAGAAGAAAAGAAAAGAAACGATTTTGTTTGTTGAGAGTGTATGTATAATTTTCGTGCTTTGTTTTCTGCAACACCAATACATACACACTCAAAAAGAAAGAAAGAAAAAAGTCTGATTTCTAAGCACTGTCCAGATTGTTGATGACGAGTAGTAGTACACTAGCTACAGCTACATTAATGTTTTCTCTTTTTCTTTTTCAATAAAATAATTCATAATGTGCATGTTTTATTTGTTTTTTTTTTTTTTTTTATCAGCATGACATGAATAATAAAGAGACATGTTCTCTGCAAGAAGAGGTTCGATTGGATAAAAAGAATCCAGGAGGTGTTGTTGGGTTGGTGTTTTTACTTTGCATTGTCACAGTTGCCATTACCTTATCTTCTCTTTTTTTTTTTTTTTGGACAGGAAGATGAGGGGGAAGGGGGATTTGAACCCTCAACCTCTAAACGGAGCTGACCCCGTGGCTGAAACTAGCCAGCCAAGGCAGGTAGCTCAACGATTAAATGCCTAGGAACGTTGTTCCTAGGACTTGAACCCATGACCTTCAAGGGTAGTTCCAATTTGTTTCCTACTAAACTCTTCATCGCAATTAAATGGAAATTGGCACCGTATGCAAAGACTTCCATAATAAATTAATTTTACATAATACTCATTATGTTATTATTAATTCATTAGACCAGATAATTATTTTCTATTTATTATGAGGAACCATGGATTATAAATGGCATAATAAGTTTAACACTATCAATTCACTATAGTACTAACCAATTTTTTTTTTTATGTATACTAACCAAAATTAATTAAAACCATGAATAAAACACAAACCAAAAATTCTTTAAAAATAATAATTAATTCAGGAGTAAATCCAAAATGATTAAAGTGGTTAATTTCTATCACAAGGGTAGAATAAGGGGTGGGGATTAGAGCATTGTTCTTTATATTTGGATATTTACATTTTTTTGGCTATTTGAGCTATTTATAGAGATAATAAAAAATTAATAATTTTATTTATTTATTTAAAGACTAATTATTTTTTCGGTTTGATTTGATGAAATTATAAGGATAACAAAATTCTCTTAATAATTAATATAACACAACTATATATCACGATTTGAATCCAAAAAATCGCTTAAATGATAACATTTCTACCGCTAATTTCAATAGTTATAGGTAAGCATCAAACAATTTCATAATTATAAAATAAAAAGCCTTTTATGTCGTTAGATTTCCTTGTATATCAATAATCATTTATTGTTTTATAATATTTATTCATGAAATATCAAATTTAAATTTTTTAAAATTTATTACTTTTATGAGTATAATAAAAAAAATTGCGGCTTGCATTTATTTATTTATTTATTTTTCGAACTATGGGTTGCATTTATTTAAGAGAGAAAAAGAAAATCTTACGCGCTGTGAGACAAGACGCCTCTCTTCTTCTCAGTTTGATTAGTCTCTCGCACAAACAAACGCAACACAAAGAAGAGTAAGAGAGAAAGAGAGAGCGATAAAAGCTCCACTGCGAGTGCGAGATCTTCACGCAAACCCTCTTCCCTTCGCTTCCCTTTCTTCTCTCAGTGTTTTTCCCCTCTTGATTTTTGGATCTCCAGACCAAATCTTCGCAGATTAATGTCTTCTTTTTTGTTTGTTTGCTGTTAATTCAGCCAATTAATCCATTACCCATGTGCTGATTGCTTCTGTTTTTGTTGCTTTTTAATTTTTTTTTCATTGCCCGGTTCAAAATCTACCACTAACAAATGACCCATTTGGTATTTTTGTTTGGAAATTTATAGATTGAGCAGAAAAGGGTAGAGCTTTTCTTTTCCTTCATTTTAATTATTGATTGTAGTATGTGATATGGGGTCGGGCAAAAGAGCAACTTCTTCTTCTCAAAATATGGATATGGACGCATCAGGTAAGCCCTTTATTTTCTTTGTCAATTTTTGTTTTCTGCGTTTTTCTCTTTGATTTTGATTTTATGTTATTGGTATCAAAGTTCATATCTTTTTGGGAAAAAAGGGCTGTTTGCTTGAAATTTTTTAGCTTGATTTGTTTCATGGAATCTGTACATGACAACTTGAATCCACGTGCTTTGTGATCAGGATATCGGATCTGCGGTCTAGTTTTAAAAAAATCCAATCTTTTGAGCTGTTTGCGTTTACAATCTTTTTTAAGTATTTGTTCTCTTTGCGTGGCATCAAATAGTTTAGCTCTTATTGAAATGCCCCTTGCTGTGGTTTTATATATCACTATTACATGGTTGATAAAATATGGGTGTTTGGTGGAACAACAGAAAGTATCTAGATTTGAAGGAATGCCAGTCTTGATTGCTGCCAAATGTTTTTTGGCTGAATCATTGCATATTTTGCAGGTCTTATGGAGAGGCATCAACAGGAACTAGAAAATCTGACACTGACAACACAACCTTTCAAAACATTGAAGTTTTTTGTTTTGGCCATGATTGAGTATTTTAAGCGGTCTGTATTATATCTTTTGGCAAAGGGTGGTTGGCTAATGCTTTTAAGCATTGTGATGGCAGCAATTGGAATTCTGCTCGTGACCATTGATGGCCCTCATGAAAAGGTATTGTTGTTTGCGCTGATTGTCTTAGCCTTTGTATGTTCTTGTGATATCTCAATATACATTTGTATGACCCTCATGAAAAAGTGTTGTAGTTTGCCGATTGTCTTAGGCTTAGTATGTTCTTGTGATAGCTCAATATGTACTTGCATGTAGGTGTACAAGAGGCTCTTTTTTGTATTTTGCTTGTAATGGTATTCTAAATGATTCAAATTAAAAAAAGAAGCTTAAATCTCATTACAACAAGTGTGAATAAGATCTGGATAATTTTTATGCTTTCCTCCTCTTCTTTTGTCACTAAATGCCTTCTTAGCATCTATCTTATTTTGTGCTTACATGTTGCTGCATGCTTTTGCAGCATATTGAGGAACTTTCTCATTATTCGCGCTTTGGATTGTGGTGGATTGCCCTTGGTGTTGCATCTTCAATTGGTCTTGGTAAGCAGAATTTGATGCAATGAATGTTGGATAATTTGTGATCTCTATTTGAAGCATGATGGTTGAAGAGTTTTTCATTGCCCTTATTTCCACAGTGTTCCTGTTTATGATAGAAATCAAATTTCATATAAAAATAAATTTTGACCCTGAGGTTCTCAAATCACAAAACTCAACATGTTAGTCAGACCTTGATTTATTTTAATTGTTTTACACATGTCAAGCTCATGTTGCATGATTTTGTAATTTGTGTATGCTTTGCTTAAAAAGTCTCTAGCTTTTTTTTTTTCTTATCCATATATGTGGTTTAATTGTCAAAGAAATTTTTTGGAGATGGGGGGGTGAATGGACTTGTGAAAAATCTTCATTTATATTAATGCCTTTTAATTTCTATATTTGTATTGCAAATTTTAGTTCTTTTCCCAATCTAACTTAACTCTCTCATTCTATCATTTTTCATGTAATAAAATTTACAGGATCTGGTTTGCACACTTTTGTCCTTTATCTGGGTCCCCACATCGCCTTGTTCACAATAAAAGCGATGCAATGTGGCCGAGTTGATCTAAAAAGTGCCTTATATGATACCATACAGCTTAAAAGAGGGCCTTCATGGCTTGACAAAGACTGCAGTGAATTTGGAGACCCAGTGTTCCTATCATCTCATGGGCTGCGGGTTCCATTGAGCAGCATATTGCCAAAGGTCCAGATAGAAGCTGTTTTATGGGGAATTGGGACTGCACTTGGAGAGCTTCCTCCTTATTTCATTTCAAGGGCAGGTATGTTCTTAGTGTCTTGTTTGGGATTTTTGTTATATAACTGCCTTGTTATGTGATTAAATTTACTTAAAGAGATTATAACTTGGGCTTAATAGGAATAGGAACCGTGTATCTAGTTATTGAGTTAGGGCAAGTGTCCCTCATGCTGAGGTTGATGTAGTACTTAGATGAGATTTTCAGAAATCCTTTCTATTCTCAAAGCCCATTGGCTTCTCTTATAATCTAACATAATCAAATGTCATAGGTTACTGTTTTGAAATCTGTTTTCTTCAGCATGAATTTAGATTAACCTTCTTTGTGCATCTTTACGCGGAAGTTAATTGTGGCATCTGTGAGTAGAATGCATGGCAAGCAGAGATCTTTTAAGTTGTCTGCTGTGGTACTAAGTACAAACATGCATGTCTAATTGCCATGGGCAACAAAAGGAAGTTAAGAATGAACTTCTATTTCTGATGCTTCAACTCTGCCCATGTTTTAATGCTGAGGGGACCTTTTGTAATAAATTTCTCATTGTGACCTTTTGTAATAAATTTCTCATTTTATGCAGCTAGCTTATCGGGAAATAAAGTGGATGCCATGGAAGAACTGAATGTTTTAGCATCAGAAGATAATGGAATTATAGCTGCTCACATTAATGCAATCAAACGCTGGCTTCTGACACATTCACAACATTTAAACTTCTTCACAATTTTAGTGCTTGCATCGGTTAGTTGGACGCACATCCTGTTTTTGATGAATTTAATTTTGATTGTTATTTGTTAATGTGCATTGCTGATAAATTATAATTATCTTTAGGTGCCAAATCCCTTGTTTGACCTTGCTGGCATTATGTGTGGACAATTTGGGATTTCATTTTGGAAGTTTTTCTTTGCAACATTGATTGGAAAAGCAATTATCAAAACTCACATACAGGTTTGTAGCATATTTTCTAGTACCTGTTGTGGTATAGCTCAATTTTTTCATTGCATTGATTTAGGTGAAAGGTGAATAAAAACTGAACTTTCATGTTTGTTTTCATAAAAAAAGGCTGGTGTTGGATGCTTGGTTTTATTTTGAAGTGCTAATGTGTGTCGGTTTCTCAATGTTCTTTGTTTGATTTTTTTTTTTGGCTTGCTGCAGACTGTTTTCATCATCTCTGTCTGCAATAATCAACTTCTCAACTGGATGGAGAATGAATTGATCTGGGTACTCAGCTTTGTCCCTGGTATGGCATCAGTGCTGCCCAGCATCATAGCCAAACTGCATGCCATTAAGGAAAAATACATGGCACCTGCACCGCTGCTACCCTCAAATAACAAGGTACTTGCAAACAAATGAACTATTAACATCCTTGCGCGTAGCAGTCATGGATGGCTCAATTATCAAAGCAAATATGCATATTTGAGTTCTCTGCATATGTTGTGCCAAGAATCTTTTGTTTATGAACTTTCATGAATCTAATTTTAATTGATTTTCAAATTACCAGCCCTTGTTCTGAAGTTGAATATTTTCAATGTTTGTTCCTGCCAGGGTAAAAAATGGGATTTCTCATTTGCTGCATTATGGAACACGATTGTGTGGCTCATGCTCTTGAATTTCTTCTTCAAGATTGTGAATGCTACCGCTCAGAGGTATCTCAAAAAACAGCAGGAGAAGCAGAACAACAGTGTGTCTTCAACAAATGCTGACTAATAATAAACCTGGCTATAACCACCCTGATAACCAGGCAGCATCCTTAGTTTCTTTCCATGTCTCTCTTTTTTTCTTTCTGAATCTTTGTTACAATTAGAGTAAGATGTTAAAAAATGACTGCCAAAAAAAAAAAAAAAAAAAAAAATCTCATTACATCAGGAAATCCCAGTTAGAAGCTTCTGTATAGAAATAGGAACACCTCTGTCTTGTCCGGTGTTAAATTTGGGTAAACCACTGATTTGGGTAGTTTTTAAACCCATTGTTCAAGCAACTGCTGAAATTGGGAATGGAAAGGGTACTCTGCTATTCTTTTGGAAATGCAAGAACAAATTATCTGCTCAATCCTTCCTCATCTGTGTTATATATATATATATATTATCTTTCTTTTTTTCTGCTTAAATGGATCGCTGAAACTAATTATATTTCTTTTCAGACGATTTTAATAATCGAAACAAGTTTCGTAACTACATAAAAATTGTAATCTTTAGGGTTTAGTAAATAATTTAAAGGGAAGAAAAATGTATTTGAAGCTCCTTATTTAAGGTATTATTCTAATGGTCGTGATGTAGAAATAGAAAAAACTTTCAAAAATGAAGGGACCCAACAAAGAAGATCCTTATTCTTTTCTTTTTTCGTAAAAAGGGAAATTTAGATAAAATTAACGAATTGAAGAGTTTCAAATGAATGAAAAGGAAAAATAAACGATGAATTAGGTAGTCACTTTAAAGGAAAAAATAAAAGATGAATTCCGTAAACACTTTAAAGAGATAATTCACTATCATTTTTCTTTGTCTCTATAACCTTAAGATCCAGAAACATTATCCGGAAATCCTTATTATTATTATTATTAAAACATCACTAATACGATCATGGTATTTATATACATTATTCATGTTGAACATATATTAAGAATTTTAGTATCAAAATAAAGAAGATAGTTCAGTCAGTCATATTTGTATTGAAATGTGTGTTCATGTGGGATTTCATTATCTGAATGAAAATTTATCATGAAGATAAGATTTTTAATTGATTACAATAATCATAATCAATCTCTTAATTTTTTATTCATATAATCTTAATTGAATATAATTTAAATCTAATTCAGCTAAATTTGTTTGTTTCTGCTGCTTAAACTTTGGTGCCCCTCTTTCACATGGGAATAAAGAATAACATTTGGTATCGATTCCAATAAACAATTGAAAAATAATAAATAAATAAATAATGACAAATAATATTTTATATTAAATTTATATTTGACAAATGAAAAAAAATTCCAACCATGAGCATCATTCATTTAATTAACCTAATGCTCTCTTAAAACAATGGTTTTTTTTTCTTGATTCGCATCAAGTGCTGATAATGACACACATTATCTATAAAAATTAGTATAAAAAATTACTTAAAAATATGATGAACAGGAGTTGATGGTTGTCTAGTTGCTAAGTGAAATAATACACAAGGTTTCAAAAAAAAAAAAAAAAGTGAAACAATACACAAATGTGGAATATTATTATTTAATTTATTGAGGCAGATTCAAATTCTTTGTCACAAGACAAGAAAATAATATTAATCTATTTTTGAAGATAGAATTTAATAAGATGACTCACAAGGCATATATTTAATTATGATTAGAAATTAGAAGCACAATACATCCATTAATTACCAGAAACAAACCTAATGCTAATAATTAATGGACCTCCCTCTTATAATATAATATTAGCTATCAATATAATATAACTCTTAAAAATGTTATTAATTAATAGAGATTTAACTTATTATTTTCTTTCATTTTTTACTATTAGCAAAATTTGATCAAAATTTTCTTTCAAGGATCATGCATTTTTCATTAAGCTCATTTGATTCTTTAATGTTAAAAATTTACCAACATTTATTGGTTCAAGTGGGAAAAAATTTAAATTTTTTAAACAAAATTTTGGATTTAAATTTTATATAGAGAAAATATTTGATGGAAGAATTTTATACTCTTATAGGTCCACCCGACATGAACTCCGAAATAATTAGAGTTCATATGATTATCAAATATCGAAAGCATCAGATAAAAAAAAGTATTAAGACATTATTATACCAATCAAAATAAAAAATTAGCATGAAGAACATAACAAAAGAACTAATTTTATTGAAACCCAAGTGCCTATATTTATATGTTCCATCTTCATCTGAATAATTTTACATAAACTATTGATCTCTTTCTTTTTTTTTTTGCCAAAAAACTATTGATCTCATTTTGAACTCTGAATTACATTATTAAATTATGATATAATGGGGCCTTATATGACAACAGTGGACCTCCCAGTCTCTGCTAAGCAACTCCCTGATACAAAAAAAAAAATAAAAGTAGTTCATTACAAGATGCAATTAAGTTGCTTTATTAATTATTAAATTAGTTAAATAATAATTAAATTAATTATAATGGGGACTCTATGGCACAAATTGGAATTGAATATTGATTAAAGAAATGAATTAAGATATTAAAAATATCAATTTGACCTTTCAAATTAATCTCATATATAATCTACATTGAAAATACTGTTTATTTTGAGAATTTCTAATAAATCATGACAATAGCATATTATTAATTTATTATAATTATTATATATTTTTTCAAAGTTTGGCGAAATTTAAATATCTTTTGTCCATTTCTAAAATGATTCCATTCTACGACCAAATTGATACATCAATTTATATTTTATATAGTAATCATTTATACAATCATATTCGTGGAAATAATGGTTGGCCAAAGAAAAGTATTTGTGGGTATAATGCTTTACTTGATTGAAATATTACCTAAAAAACCATTAATTACTGTTGGTTGAAATGAATGTTAAGTTTGTATTTTTATGTATGAAAAAAATATATATTTAAAAAATTTTATTATTTTATAAATTTACCGTTTGAAACTTCAAGTTAGTCAAAATTCGGATGGCAGAGCTATCAGATAAAAAAAAATTAGCTAGAATCAACCCACCAAATCAATAACGTTACAAGAAGAATATTCTTTTTTTTTTTTTTTGGACAGAGGAGGTCATCCGACCCCCTATTAGTCGAGGGAGCCAATCCCGCGGCTGAACCGAGTCAGCCCTAGACGGTTTGACTTCAATCTCGTTTTTTCCCAGAAGCGTAGCTCCTGGGAATCGAACCCATGACCTATGGTCATGGGCTCACCACCCCCACCACTGAGCCACAAGTGGTGGGTACAAGAAGAATATTCAAATCTTAGAAACATTTTCAATCCAATAAACATCACATGTCCCGTCCAACAAAACTAAATATTTATTAATAAGAGACCAGACCCTTATTTTTTCTTTCTGTTCAATGTCTACGGATGATGACATATACATGAGGTGAGATTGAGACTGAGGTTTCCGAAAGTGAAAAAAAAAAAAAAAAATTACAGTAGAATTGTACATTGCAGGCTTATTTCATCTATAAAGTTAAAAACATTTATGTTGAAGATCAATTAACATTTTGCTAGTTGCGCATCTTCAGCTGCTGAGAATGCAGTTCCAACCCCATATTTACTTTGAATTCAAAGACAAATCATATACAACTTGAATTTTTGCAGATTAGCCTGAATCAAACTCTGGCCAAGTGGCATTAGTTCTTTCAAGAAAAGAATAGTGCCAGAGTTTGTTTCTTGGGTAGAATAATTAAAGGTGAAGAAGGTAAATTGAACTGTCAGCTTCCCTACATATATATATCTTTTATAGGTTGGATTATTACCTGCTGCCGCGGCTTCTGCACTAGCCAGAAACAGAGCAAGATAACTACTGCTGCAGTTGCTGGTTCTTGATGGTTAGCGTTCTTCTTGATTGCTTGACACCTGGGTTATGGATAATGTTTACTTTGAAGCAATTTAGAAGAGCCTTGCAAATTGCAATGCATCAGCAAGATACTGCGGCTGTGGAGCGGTTTTTGTTGCTTTCTTGTACTGCATAATGTTTGCTCGAAGCTAGCTAGCAACTCCTGTCATATGTATATCTATTTATGCTCATGCCTTTTGCCTTGGTCAAGTGTAGCAGCAGAGCACTTGTCTAGTTCTTGCGTTGCTTATATTGATTTTTTCTTGATTGCTACTACCTCTTGATGAATGGATTGAAGTTAACAATTAAATCCAAAGAAAAAGAAAATGATTGATATGATATAATTAGAAGGGCCCACCACACAGAAAATCTTGAAGGAAGCAAATTGGAGACCAACAAAATTGTATGGTTAGTGGGGCGGCGCCACATTGAATACGACCCAAAAGCATGTCAGCATGTGTGTCATGACAAGCCTTTAGCTTAGCCTACTACAGCATCAGCTTTGGTTAATTTTGAGTGGCTGTTAATGGGGTTTAAGTCATAAGTGTCGTCAGATTTTATATCTGTTTTTTTTATACAATACATATCAATTTTCCTTTTCTCTATAAAACAAAAGCAAAGACAACGACATACTTTTATTTTTGTCTCCCACCTATACCCACCTCACCTGAAGCGGTGGGTTTTGGGTCCTCCTCCATCATCATGAATCATGATGCTTAAATATTTATATATTATAAAGATATGGGTAAATCAAATGGCATATGAGCTCGGTTTGTGCATTGTGAATAAGTGTGGCTGCATAAATGAATGGCGGAAGAGTCGTGCAGTATGAGTATTATCCTTATTTGCGATTTGAAAAAGACCTTTTCCCTAGCCGGCTCTTTGCCCTGTTCTAAGGTTGGAAAATAAAGACACGGCAGTACAGCAAGTTGGCAACGTCCCTATGCACATTTCACACTACACTAACTTTCTTTTCCTTTTCTCACCATTTATTCATGTATTTCTATCCCCACTTGCCCCCACTACTTTCAACTACATTTTGAATTGCTCTTTATATTAATCAAACTTTTGCCCAACTATTGAAATTAAAATGATATATTAAATCCCCCTGGAGTATGTACGTGTTTGGATTATATTGACTAATAAAATAATTATAATTTTGATTAGTCAGAAAATAATTAAATGGTAATTTTTCTTTAAAGATATAATGAGATGTAGAATTTGATTTCTGTCATCATTGATTTTAAAAGAGAGTTATTTCCTGCTATACAGTGTATTGAAATTTAGGTCATATGACATTCCTTTTAATAAAAAAATAATTATAATTTTGTGAAATGTTATATTTCATCCGTGATGATTTAGTTGTATAATCAATCAAAATATAATAGTGTTTGTGCCATAATTTAATTTTTTGGTTAAAATAAATTAAGGCTATTAATCTAATGGCCATTTGATTTAATCAAAATTTTGAAACCCAAAAAAAAATGAAAAAGCCTAGTCCAGTGTAGCTTGCATAAGGTTCTGGAGACAAGAGCTGCTATGCGGATTTATTTCTGATGACCCTTGAATTGTTGTGCATTGATGAAGAGGAAGATTCTGGAGATTCCAGATAAGAATGTCTTGGGGAAAAAGATCAAGCTTGGAGAAGAAGGTGTTTGAGAGTTACGTACATTTATTTTCCCAGGGCAAAAACTTTTGAGCTGGAGAGTAATATACTTGAAGCTTTTAGAATTGAAAAATTTATGAACAAGGAGTAACCTGCAAGTAAAGACTGCCTATAAAAGCAAGGGGAAGACACACATGTACACCTACCTACATCAATCTTTACCAATCTACATCCATATCTACAAATTTAGAATTATTAACCAATCATTTTTAGTTTATCAGCTCTGTCTACTTTAGTTTTGTAATAAACTTTTAAATTAATACAATTTCCCTTTCAAGTGTTCTAATTATTTCTTTTATTTACAAATTAATTTTTATCTGCTTGAAATCCAATTAAATTATGGTAAAGGAGATTGAGAATTTACAATTGTCTAAAAAGAAGTCAGGTCTTATTTTGAGTAATTTCTCCTCTGACACGCTCGCAACCAAGCACGCACCTAAAATTCAAAAATTGAAGAAACAAATAGATATATTATATAGTAGAGTACAATATATTTTAATTAAATTTTATTATTCATGGATGGAAGGACAAAATTATTAAATAAATAAGAAGTGAAAAAAAAATCAAATCATTTACAGATTATGTCAAGAGCTAGTGACTTGCTAGATATATTTCATATTTTCATGATCTTTTTATCTCTTTTATTTGGGTCAACTAGCACTCATAGATTTTTAATTTAATTTAATATGGAAGACTTACCGTACTTAACTTAATGGCCATATTTATTAGTGTTGACCAGATATTGTTTTCAGTTATTTTACTATAAGACATGGTCCCAGGCCCCAGCAATTTATGTATAAAATAGAAGGAAAACAGAATTTATCATTTGCTAATCTCTTTGAATTAAACAAAGTTTGAGAATTGAGTTTTTAAGGTGGCAAAATAAATTAATTTTATATTTTACTTCTTTAATTAGAACTTAAGTTTTTTTTTTTTTTCATTTGAGTTAAAAATTTCATTTAAATAAAAATAGTTTCTGTCATCTAATCTTGAAAGTTATTGGAGAACTTAAATTTTATTATGAATGCATGTATTTTTTTCTCTATAATGTATAATCTCTTATATAATTAAACCACTAATTAAAACTAAACATGCAACACTGTTTGATCTTTAAAACATACAGAGGATCAAGAAGAAGACAATAAGACAAAGCCAATTGATGTCCTTCAAGAAAAAAAAAGCCAGTCCATCAAATTAAAGGATTGCGAACTAAACAAGGTGACATGTTAAAACTTATATATAACAACATTATAGGCAAGGAAAAGAAAATAAAAAGGAGAGAGACCCAAGAAAAATTGGCTCATTCCTCTCATCTTTATATATATTTATGCATATGGCCTTTCCTTTTCATGAAATTGTCCCCATCAATGTTACTCTTTTGTTTGCTTATCCAATTGAATCATTGATGAATCTTGCACCATTCTCTCTATACAAATACAATGTGGTGGTGGTGGTGGTGGTGGTGATAGTGGTGGTGGACTCTCACAAAAGGGTTTCAATGGGAAATTGAAGGGCCCTCCGTTAGATGTCAAACTAGCTTTTATGATATGCATCTAAGTGTTGCCCACAATTTCTTTAACGATCTTTCCACATTTCATATGCAATCTTGGCATTTTTGTTTTAATTATTGTTATAACATAAGCTCTTCAAAATTAAATAAATTACACAAATTATAACAAGTATTTGGTAATTATATTTTTTTAAAGAATTTCTTAACCTTTTAAAAAAGTACAATCATAAAATTAATATTCTTCAATAGTTGGTATTTAGAGCTAATTTTTTTTTTTAATGGAACTTACCTTCTACATATTGCTACCCACTACCCTCGCTCTTTTCTTCAAATTGCTTCCTAATTTTTTATTAATAAAAAAAATATATAATTTAAACATTTATGAACTACATAATAGGGACAATTTTTATTTTTAAAATTGAGTGAATTCATCGATGACAGTAAAATTTAAATTTTACACCTCAAAATACTCTTAAAAATGAATAAATACTGGACTACCTTCACTAGCAAAGTTTTCTGCCTTTTATAATTAAAAAGCTTTTACCATTTTTTTGTTGATTTTTTGATATGATTGTTGCTATTGATTAACTACCCAAATTTTTTTTATTTTCAATTATGACCCAAAAATGTAAAAATAATTATTGTTCATGCAAAGGTAATTTAGAACTTTTTAGTTTCAAGAATTCTCAAGGAGTCATAATGTGATTTGTGTATAATAAGAATGCATTGTCTCTTGTTGGTTTTGACTGAACCCTCTCTCATTGTAAGTTGTTACAAATTCAACTCCAATATGATCATATCATTATATAATGTTGGGATCAATATTGGCATTAGGCTTGTAGTCATTGACTCTGAACACATGTGACTGTCTATAAATGAACGAGTAATTCAAATGGGTTAAATTTTTTCAAAGTAATTAATTACAAATTTAAAGAGTGGGAAATCTCCAAAAATCTCTAAAATGTGGGTTGGTGGGGTCAAGAGGTTTGGGGATGAGCTAATATCATTGGATTTGGAGTGGGGTGGGATGGGATAACGTAATCTTGCGATGTTTTATTTCATCAAAACTCAAAACCCCCATTTTCTTCTCTATTTCTTTTTTATGTGTGTAATGGTAATGGGGGTTGCTCAATTTTTCCATTAATTGATTCTTCTTGTGGGACCTTTTTTTTTTTTTTCTTTTCTCCTCCAAGAATCCATCCATATATTAGAGAAAGAAAGCTAGCCTAGTGTTTTGCTTTTATTTCATCTTGTCAAAGTCAAATAAATAAATAAGTGAACTAAGTAACTACCAATAGAGTTATATATATATATATACATATAATTAAATTATTTAAAATTTATACTATTTTTATATTTTTTTTGGAAAAATACTATTTTTATATTCATACCTATATCAAATTAAATTAATTAAAATATAATAAATCAACACTGATAATTCAGATATAAATAAATATATGAGCTATCTAATCATACACCTTCTAATTCATTTTATATGCTCAAATTCTTGACTAATTCATAAAAATTTTAAAATAGTAGAACTAAATTGAATGAAAAAATTAGACAATTGAAATTAATTATTAATAAAAAAATTTTGAACACTTAATTATTAATAAAATTAATATCTTTTATTATTTTATAAAAAATAAACTATTCTTTACTTTTTAATACATGATTCAAAAAAATACATGCGTATTTATTTTATTTTATTTTTATTTTTTTTTCTTGATAAGTAAAGGAATTGAAGGAAATTGAAAAAAAAAAAAAAAAAAAAGTGGGAACACGTGTGGAGATGAGAATAAGCTTTTCAGAGTCACAACCCAACCTACAGGCAAGGCAAGATATCAGATTGTCAGTACTACACATGATGGTCCCACATTAGAACCTAACTAGCTACAGTGGTGGGACCATTCCTTTTTTCTTTCTGCTTGGTAGGGGCCCATTTAGGCAAGGGCAAATTTGGCAAATATGAAAGATAGACAGACAGATAGCTTAGTAAAGATAAGTTAGATATGCTATTGAAAATCTGAAATAATATATATATATATATATATTTTTTTTTTTGTAATGAAGAATTCAAAGAATAAAGAAAGAAGTACATAATATGATAAAAGCGTTATCACATCCACACAAAAAAAACACAGACATGAGCCACGTGTAATATACTGACAATAAAGACACTGACACTTTTCAACAACCTACTTTTGTTTCGTAGATAGGCATTCGCAATTTGCAAATGGCAAATGCCACCATTGGCAGTATCCCATTAGCTGCTCTACGATTCTTCTTCCATCCATGGCCCGCGAAACTGAATAATTAATTTTAAAAAAAAAACTATTATTTTTTTAAAACAAAACTATTACATAAACACCCAAGTAAGGTAATATGGCCCACAAACCAAACAAAGTTTTTTGTTAATATAATATAATATTATTAGGTCCTAATTCACCCACATCAACCTTAAGGTCCTTAACCTTTACTTCTGTTATCACCAACTGTGTTGCTTTCTTGAAGCTACAGCTCCATATCTAAAACTTGCTTCATCTTCTTCTTCTCATTCAAAGAGATTTTACATATGGCATTACCATCATGAATAAATGAGGAAAGGGACAGCCATTAAATAAAAAAAATTTAGAGAGGGTTTTTACTCTTATATGTGCCAGACATATACATACACACCCTCCAATTGCATATATATATGTTCAGAGATAATTTGTCTACTCATTTTTCTTGGAAAATAAAATTAGAACCCCCCAAAAGGAAAAAAAAAAAATCTAATGACAGTAAAACAAAAAAGACCTCCATTGCTACCAAAATGAGGGAAAAGGTCAGTTTTTTTTTTTTGAATTTTTTTGGGTTCTATCTCCCCCTTCATGACCTTTTCACCATCTTTCTTCTTTCTTCAACCCTCTACAAAAAAACACTCATTCATCGGACTTTTCCCTTGCTACATTCATTGCACGTTGTCTTGCCATCATCCATCAAAACCAATCGAAAATTAATTTAAGACTTGAAGATCAACTTCGTCAGACCAGGAAAACATGAATGTACAGTAGAGCAATTGAACATTGCTAGCAAGCATATTTCCGGTACATGTACCCATTCCCACTTGCTCAACTTTTTCCAAAAATGTGGGCTCTAATCCAAATGGCGTGCTTCCTTGAATCTTCATGGCTTCTCCCATGGCTTTCCCAGACTGCCAGAGGACATTTGATCCCCCCCCATTCACCGAAAATCTCATTTTCACCACTCTACTCTCTTGGGGGTTGCCATGTCATGCATTGGAGGTGTGCGCTCAATCTGCAGCTGGTTGTTTCTGTTCTGCAGGCTTCACCTGAACTGCAGTGGGAACAGCATGAACATAAGGGAAGCCACTAGGTACAAGATGCGTCTTGCCGGAAGACTGTGCAGCAGCAAACTGGGCATGGATAAGTCCCTGCGAATGTAAGCCACCACCTTTCATATTACTTGCTGCAGCAGCAACTGCCTTTGCAGGATCAGTAGTGGCAGCATTGGTAAGTGACACAGAAGGACACAACAACATCCCAGCTGAGGAGGTTACCGAAGAACCTTGCGGTTGCTGCTGTTGTTCACTGCGATGTCTTTGGAGATAAAACCCACTCGCTGATGTTGTATGCGTTGAACCTGCAGGGTGCTGAACTTGGGCTTGCATATAACTATTATTGTACATCATCTGTGCTTGCTGCAGTGCATGCTTTGATAGCTGCTGCTGCTGCTGTTGTAACTGGGACTTGGTAACAGAACTACTAGAAGAAGTTGAGGAATTGTGGGGATGGCCAAGAATTGAAGGAATATTTCTCCCACCAACTGGAGATGATTTCTGTGCAGGCATTGATGGTGAATTCTTGGCCTGCTGAGATGACAAAGTTGATGATTGCCCACCTTTGTTACTTGTGGAATTTGACGTTGTCCTTGGGCTCCCCCCAGCACTCTTAGAAATTGAAGTAGTTGGAGAACCAACTGCCATTGGAGGAGATGAGGACTGGTTACCATTAGGAGCTGACTGCCCTTGTGGCATGGCCGATGGTTTTGGGTTGGCTGCAAAAGATATCTGTGTGTGGCCTTGCTGCATACGGCCTTGCTGTTGGGGAAGGTTTTTGAGGGATGTGGATGTGGAGGTAAGAGATGAGGAAGGAACTTGGGAAGCAGTCGTCCTTGCAGAATTCTTCCACTGTGGAGACTGAGATGGACTGCTGCTGCTTTGTACAAGATTTGAAGGAAATCCTGCGAGTGCATTAGGGAACTTGGCAGCCATTGTTGAAGATGAAGGAATATGTTCTGGATACACACTTCCGTTGCTTGTTGCTGGAGTTTTGCTTCGACCAGAAGCAGCTGCTGCAGCTGCAGCTGCAAATTGTTGTTGCTTCTGAAGTTGTATAATTTGTTGATGTTGCTGTTGATGCTGCTGATGTTGCTGCTGATGTTGCTGTTGATGCTGCTGTTGATTCCGCTGCACTTGCTGCTGTACATTTGAACCATTTACAGTGCTGATAGAGGCTGACATAACAGAACCAGTGGCCCGAGCAGGAGTGGACCCTAAATGAGTTCGTGCAGAGCTGTCAATCACAGTGTTCCCCGGCATTGTCAAAATAGATGTATCTGTTAAATCTTGTCGAGAAAAAGCAATTGACTGCCCAGAAGTTGAGTGTGCCTTTCCTCCTGCCATGGTCTTTCTGTCATCTTCTGCATTTGGACCATCATTACATCCATTTTTTCCTTCTTCAGAAACACGATAATTCTTCTTCTGTTGAGCTGCTTGGGCAACTGCAGCTGCCATAAAATGATACCCCTGCCTTGCAGCTTCAGGGAGACTTTGGAAAATAGCATGATTCTGGGCAATAGATGAAATATCAAGGGGAGGAGCAGCTGTGGCTCCATTAATGGAG
Source organism: Mallotus japonicus (assembly GCA_949634005.1). Classification (NCBI taxonomy): domain Eukaryota; kingdom Viridiplantae; phylum Streptophyta; class Magnoliopsida; order Malpighiales; family Euphorbiaceae; genus Mallotus; species Mallotus japonicus. Next base: position 17,405 of record CATIWK010205612.1, read on the forward strand.
GCAAATGACATGGCAAAAGCCTGTGAAGGTTCAACCCCAACTTTTGATCCCTGTGGTTGAGACTGCTGCTGTTTCTTTTCACCGGGATTGCCAGAACCAGCAGTTACACCACCCATTGTTGGCGGAGTCATTAAAGTAAAGTTCGGTGGATGCATAGGCATTGCAAAATTCTGACCATAAATGCTCATGTTTGCTCGAGAGAGACGACTATCAGCAGTAGAGGGGCTATCTTCACCTAATTCGCTCTCAAGCTGGCGAGCTTGATGAGGGATATTTTGGTTTTGCATTTGCTGCCGCGGCTGAAGCTGCAATGACTGTGATGGCTGGTTTTTTGAAGTAGGAAACCCTTGCAAATTTCCACAACCACCATTCATGCCACTACTATGTGACCTCTGCTGCTGATTCTGCAAATGTTTTTGGGATGATGAGGAGCCACTTGAAATACTTGGGTTCTGGTGAACCTGTTGGCCTTGTTGGGAGTGCGAGGCTGGTGGTTGTTGTTGAAGCTGCTGAGGATGAATCATTTGGGAAGAATAGAAAGAACCATTAAAAAAAGGCATTGCCTGAGGAGGACTTCCTCGATAGGTTGGTGTTGCACCCACATGTGCAGGAATGGGAATTGGGTATGCACTGTTTTGCAAAATAGCTAAGTACTGGGTTTCATTGCCGGACATATTTGGGTAGTTGAAGCTCATCGCAGTAGCACCAGCTACTGCTGTTGCTGTGGCACTCATTGAGGCAGAACTAGATGTGCAGGATGAAGCTGCATTACCTGGAACAGGAGGAGACTTCACAGTCCCAGGCCGGACAGAAGCAGCAACAGCAGCAGCAGCTGCCTGTTGTTGATTTAAAGGGAAGATAAAAGCAGGACCATGCTGTAATCAGAAGAAACGAAAAAGCAATCATTAGAATTCAAACCCTACAATTGTTCTCCCGTCAAAAAAAAATTAAAATACTGCAATTTGCACAAAGAAGCATACCAAAATATTACTAGGCGCTCCTGGAGGTAGAGGTTGCTGAAGCAAAATCTGCTTTCTTTGTGCAGCATCTACAATATTGGTAGCTTGAGAGCTCTTCTCCTTCCCAGTATGGCCAGAAAAGATGGCAAGACCCTGGCCCTTGTCTTGTAAGGAGTTAGCAGCCCTACTGGCATGCAGATCTGTGGAAGGCACCACATTCACATTGCAGGGCTTCGCCCCAAATTGTAAAGCAGAACCAGCTGCCGCTGGCCAGAAGGGATTCATCCTTGTAAATTGCTGGTTACAATGAATATTCCGTGCAATATAACAATGGGTTGCGCACCTTTTTGGCCTTGGTTGGCTAAAAAGTAGATGTGGAGGCTACAAGAATTTTAGAAGAAGAAAAAACATCAAAAGTGAGAAGTGGCTAGAAATTGGGAAGAACATTCAGAAAAACCAAAACTTTGAAAAGGAGACTGCAGCTATATACCTGTATAGCTCCAGAAGGCACAGTGCTTCCATCCATGGATACAACTCCTTGAAGAGGTGCCATGTATCTGCTAATTACAAAAGTGTCATTTCCCCACTAGAAAAGAAGAGAATCTGAAGCAGTGGTGCACCACCAGCTAAAGGAAAGATCAAAGAACACAAACAAAACAATATGGACCATACCCCATGTGAGGAAGCCCACCAGGCCAGCTAGCCATAGACATGGGCAGAGGTAGAGAACTTGATTGAACTGAAAATGAGAAGAAATTATTGAATCATCACTTCGGTTGAAGAAAATTCCTGAGAACAAAATGTTCCCACCAGGAAAAGAAAATCCCCCCTCGAGAAAAATAAAAATTACCAGCTTTTTCCGTGCTCGGTTGCTGCTGGAGCTGCTTCTGGACATGGTGATGCACCTTGTTACCACTTCCAGTAACAGTGCCACTGTCTCTATCAGATTTCTCTAAATCAAGTTGCAGATCAATGTTCCTTTCTTTACTAGGATTAACAACTGGCTTCTGCGATTCAATGTCTTCAGCTGTAACTTTTGCCTTTTTCTCCTCCGGTTCAGACACATTCACATCTTTTCCAATTTTCACTGCCTTATCATCATCTTTGACCACCGGTTTCCCTTCCTGAACATGAAGCAAGTAAAAAAATCAACACTATTAAATTTCAACTGCACAATACCAAACAGGAGTGTTTGATGATAAATTATATTTTTAAAAAAAAGTTGGGCCCCACTTACCATTTCCACATCTGTGACTGCAGGTTTAGGATCTACAGCCACAAAATCAATTTCACTGTCCCTTTCCGGAGATGATCTTGACGGAGGTGGAGCCTGTAATTTTAGAAGAAGAAAAACAAACTTTAAAATTCCAATCCCAAATTGATTGAAATTTCTAAACAAAGATGAAACGAAAAGATTGATTCCGAGTATGTTGAAGATCTTCACCATCAGATCTATCTGGAACTTCTCTTCTCGCTGGATTTCAATCTCAGAGACAGTTGAATTCCTGAATTTAAAAAAGAAAATGTTAAAAAAGCGCCCATCTTCCAGAGTTACCAAGACAATCAAAAATCAAAACAAAGGGCAACCAATTTTTTATACTCACGCTTTAGCGCCCGTCACTCTATCACGATCATCATCCAATCTAAGACCAGCAATAGCAGGAATAATTGATTCCTTTTTCGGTGATCGTGGCTCTTCTTTGCTGACAACCGAATCTCTACTTTCCGATTCTTGCAGCTTCGAATCTGATAAGAGCTTATTCTCAGCCTTCACCAGCTCCTGCTGCGGCTCAGTTGACTCTGGAGCAACTTGGTGAACCTTCGTATCATGTGAAGAAACCACCCCATTTTCAGCTGCGGATCCTGAATTCTTCTCCAAATTGGGAGAAGAAGCTTCAATTTTGGCAGGCTGATCCGTATCGCCCTTGACTGCAGACAAAATGGGATTGTTTCTTGCTGGATAAACTGATGGATTCTCCTCCTCATACTTGACTGGTCTCGGTCTTTTTCGCTTTGGTGCTGCAGAATTGTAGCAGAAGGGGAAAAAAGAGCATTAGTAAAGTCCCAATAGCAAAAGCTACTGCTCTGTTTTAAGTTGCAGCCTGAAACGAAAGAAAATGGAATGAAAATAAGGAATCTTCCTCGGATCCCAAACTTTCATTTATCATTTTCCCGGCAACCAAATAGAGCATTTAACTTACCAATTGCATTCATGGGAGCGGTGGATGAGCTAGAATTATTCGGGGGAATTGAAGATGACTGAGGTAAGATAGAAGGTGAGTTAGAGATCGGCGACGAAACTCTGGATTTAGCATCGCCGGTAGTGGACTTATTATTATTGTTGTTGCCTCTTGAATCAAACTTCATCGAATCATTAGCTTCTTGCTTTGTAGGCCCCTGAGGTTGCCTCATCATGCCATACAAAACTTCAGCAATCTCGAACTCAATCTCGTCTTGATTTGAAGTAGTAGTAGTAGTAGAAAGCTTAGGAGATGATTTTGGCGGTCTCTGCTTCGGTCCATTAGGCTTCTACAACATGAAAAACAAGTTGTTACTGAACCGAACCAAACAAATTACATCAGAATCGAAATCAGAATCCAGCGATTTCACTGACTGACCATCTTCTTCTTAACAGAAGCATTAGAAGAAGACGGCGGTGATACTGGAGCAGGAGAAGCAGAAGCTGAAGCTAACATCGCTGGTCCGCTCGATCTCACCGGTGATGTCGATGCTTGCCGGTGAATTTGCTCACCACCGCCTCCAACTCCACAACTTGATGCCCATTCATGTGACCTCTTAGTAGATGCTGCAAATTAAAAAGAGCAAAAAAAAACGCATCAAGAAAACTAAATCTACCAATCCAAAGGACATAAGTGGAAATTTAAAAACTTAAAATCTCTTTCCACCTCTCTACCTGACCGAGCTTTTCTAGGAACCGACACACTAATCATTTCATCAGGTGCTTTCCATGGTGTAGCTGCAGTTGTTGCTGCTGATGTGGAAGTTGTTACCGGCGCTGAAGAAGCTCTAAAAACTTTGGCGGGGAAGGGTAGCTTTCACAATGGTGATAATTAGATAAGGATGAAGAAGAAAGGGAGGAAGGATTGCGTGGTAGCATCCTCATGGAACTACTTACACCCGAAACACCACCTCCTCCTCCTCCATCATCATCATCATCGTCATCTTCATCATCATTTACACTCTTCTGAGCTATCGTCGTTTCCTCCATCTTCTCTTCCCTCTGCTGCTCATCCGATCTCTGTCTCTCCCCCTTTCCCAAGAAACTGGAATTAAACATGGACGTTTTGGGCTTTTTTTTCCTTTAAGGGTTGCACCAAAATGGCGTCGTTTCATCCCTCTTCCCAGTCAGCATTTTTAATTGACAAGTCAGCTCCACATCAGCAGCTTCAAAAGACAAATGAGCA
>CATIWK010205627.1:0-22652 GCA_949634005.1 Mallotus japonicus
GATCTATAAATTACTGTAAAAAAAAATATCTACTTAACAATAACATATAAAAAAAAACCCCAAATATTACACAGATAAAAAAAATCTCCAAAATAAAATATTTGAAACAAATAATATCAACACAATATAACATCGAGCACAAATCTAAAAATGGAACAAATTTATATAAAATATAAACTATATTTAATTATTTATATAGGGAAAATAATTGTTTTTACAAATAACCAACTGAAATTTCAAAGCAAAATCATATTATAATAAAAAACATGTAAGAACTTCCATGGATTACCATTAATAAACAGATCGTCAATGACGATGGTGATCTGTTCCAAAAAGGTACTGTGATTTATTAAAAATCAAAATGAGACTGAACCAAGAATGAGAGAAATAAGGAGAGAATGGAGATAGATATTAGAGTTTGAGATGAGAAGAGGAGATGAGAAGAAGCGTGAGAGAGGAGAGGAGAGGTAAGAAGACAGAGGAGAGGACGAGAGGCGATGTGTCTGGTGAGTGGTGAGGAAGGGTGTGAAATGAATAGGGGTAGGGTTTTACGTTTATATACCAGCCCTATTAACTAAAACGACGTCATTTTAGTAATACCCAAATATCGGAAATTCGGGCGGGTCGGGGAATAAAATACCTCCCCCGACCTGTCACCTGAAATCGGGATAACCAACTACCCATCACCCGAACCGATCATCTCAGCATTTCGAACGTTGAACCGGATCACTAACTCGGGTCGGGTCGGTCCGGATATTCGGATTCGAGCGGGTCTTGCTCACCCCTAGTTAAAATAATTAAAAAATTGTGCATTTTATTAGTTACTTTTTTTTTAATTTTTATGACCATTAAATGAAGAAAAATACAGGGAAATTCTTGGGTAACTTTGTTTTTGATATACTTTGTATTTACTTTATTTTTAGAGCAAATAATATTAACCTCCCCGAGGTTTGACATAATTCGAACTTACCTCCCTCTTGTTTCAGGATCGATCATTTACCTCCCTAAGTGATTATTCTGTTAACAATATAGGAGTTTTGTTAAGGATTATTGGAAAATTAATGTGAGTCAAAACAAAATGGTTGACCGAAACGAATTTTTTTTTAAATACCAGAATTGACCCCTCAAAGCAAACGGCGTCGTATATATTTAGCAAAGAATCACAATTTTTCTCGTTCTTCCCTAACGTTTCCTACTTCACTTCACTTGACCATATCATTTTCTTTGAAGCAGACTCAATTCCTCATCGTGTCTATCATCCCGCCTCGTCTCCATCTCCCATCTCGCCTCCATCTGTTTGAAGCAACGTCAATTGAAGAAAAAAGATTGGAGATTGCATGTAAGTTATTGTTTAATTCTAATTTAGGGTTTGATTGGGTTTTTCAGAAAAAAGGGATTTCTTGGGTTGAATAGGGATTCGAATGAAATTGGGTTAAAGATATTTCTCAATGTTAAATAGTTATGAAATCCATGTCAAATGACTTTCTTTTTATAAAGTTCATTGACAATTTTTTTTTAAAGAATAATGTCTTCAGCAAGCAATTCTGAAAGTGGATTGGAAGGGCCAAGATATATGAATATCAAATGTGGTTGTGGAAAAAGAGCATTAGTGAGAATTTATGAGAATGCAAAAAATAAGAATAGGTTATACTACAGTTGTGAAGATGGTGTATGTGGGTGGTTGGGTTGGTGTACGCCATCTAATGTTGGAAGAAATACAACAATTATTAAAGGCACAGATAGGGAAATTCGAATGAGAGGCAATGCCATGGATATAAGTGAAATGAAGGACGATATTCGATCTTTGAAAGAGGAAAATAAGTTGTTGTATGGAAAGATAATGCAACTAGACACTGTTGTGAGCTATATGAAGATTGTGGCATCAGTTTCTCTTGTATTTATTGGGTTAATGTTACTTTTTGTGCTTATTGTAGTTGGTTTTAAGATTTTAATGATATATAGATAGTAGATGTAGTTGATTGCTATGGAAGGATGTTTATTATGTATTTGATAGCTATGTAAGGATGTTTCCTTTTGGTAGGAGGTTATAGATTATGATTCTGTAACAAATTCAACATTATGTAGTTTTCTATCAATGCAATTAGACATTATTCTTGCTCTTTATTATGTTCAACATTTCTTCTTCCATGTATGAAACTAATATAAGTAATAAGGTAACTTGTGAATGTTAAAAAATTCAGTAAAAGATGACAACTGTACAAAGAAATTCCATCAACCGAATAAATAAGAAGATGAAATAGTTATGAAAGCCTTTAAATTATAAAAATGTATCATCACTACATTAGGCAGAATAGTTTTGTCCTATGTAGCAATTGCATCCTTATACAAAAATAATCCTATATCATCTGTAATTTTAGCAATAGTTATGTTGTGCATGATTGACTTCTATAATCCTATGTCATATAGTTGTGCATCATTGACTTCTATCTCCCCAAAAAAAGCAAAATATGTGACTTGGAAGCATTTATAGCTTAGCAGCTTAAAGGCAAAAAAATTTTTAGGCTACTCAATTAGCAAAGCAAAAACAAAATCAGTCTTGACTTCTTCCATGCTATTTCATCCTGGCAACTCTATCACCTCTTCCTCACAGAGCTCCTCTAGGTTTGGTAGTAGTCCCCTGCCACCTCTACCCCTTGATTCCTTTGAACCATGCATACCTCTGACTGATGATGCCTACAACCAAATTCAAAACAAATTATTATTAATAAAACAACTATTTAATCTGGTTTACTAAATCAACCAAATTCAGTCATCCTCACTTGGGAAGTGGATCTAGTAACATCTTCTTCTTCAACAAGATTGGCAGCACTCACAAAATTCTGTGGTTGCTTTAAAACAAAGAAAATTATATTTAAGCAAATAAAGTGCATAATTAACAACCAAATTACCTAATAAGCAAATAAAGTGCATAATTAAGCAAGGGATGTGCATAATTAAGCAAAGAAAGTTCATAATTAGCAACCAAATTACCAAATAATCAAAGAAAGTGTAGTACTTTTCACTTACAGCAGTAGGAGGACCTCTGGTACACGTCCTCTTATTATAACCAAATTCTTTACAAATCGTGCATTTTATTACTGAGGATCTTTTAATTCTACCTCCAGCTGGTGTCTTTCCCTCCTGTTTCTTCCTTGCCACCCTTGGTCTGCCAGGTTGCTATTTGACAATGGGAGGTAAAACTCTCTGATTGGCTGGAATGTCATCTTCTTCAATATCATGATGAGGAAAAGGATGGACTGCAGGCTTATAACATGCAAGGTATTTCTGAACTGTAAAGTAATCATCACAGAAGTCCTCTACATTTGCCCTTTTATAACCAATGCAGTACATGGCATGTTTACAAGGGATTCCAGACTTTTTTCACCATGCATAACTGCATTTTTTGTCACCCAACTTAACCATAAACTTGCATTTCCCATCAACCACTTCAAACTCATCATTTCTGCTAGGAAAATATTTGTATTTTCTGCTATGTTTAATCAGATTATTAAGAGTTGTTCTCACCATTGGTGTCACTCTTCCTTCCCATGTGGTTGCTTTTGCAAATCTCCTATGCATCCTCACCATGCATTTTTGCCTTATTGCATCAATCAGTTTACAGATTGGCAACCCTCTGATCTTCTCCAACCAACTATTAAAGGACTCTGTCATGTTGTTTGTCACATGGTCACTCTTAACTTCAGAAGTGAACATGTGCCTTGACCATTGAAATAGAGGCACTTCAAGCAACCAGTCATGAGTATCTCCATTTTGGTGCTTCTTTATTCACTTCATCGCATCCCAAAACTCATAGCCATGAGTTGCAAAAGATGCAGCCCAAAAATCATCCTTCAAAGCTAGAGATGGAAATTTCTTTTTAAAATTCATCAATAAATGTCGAGCACATATCCTATGACAAGCATTTGGGTATAACAGTTTCACAGCATCAATCAAGCCCTAAGGAAAAAAAAAACTCATTAATATAATCAATTAAAAAGCTAAAAAAAATGGAGTTTTACTAGTTCATTACCTTTTATCTGTCTGACATAAAGGTCAGCACCCTCCCATTTACTCCATCTTCAATGCAAGACTTCAGTAAGTCTAAGAAGAAAGTCCAAGAAGATTTGCACTCAGTCTCAACTATTTCAAAAGCCAAAGGAAGAATGCCCCTATTTCCATCAACCGAAACAGCAACAAGTAACACTCCACCATAAGGGCCCTTTAAATGACATCCATCCAGCCCTATAAATGGTCTACACCCTTTTAGAAAACCCTCCTTTAAACCTTGAATGCACAAAAATAATCTTTTGAAGACTGGATTAGTGTCAAGATTATGTCTCTCTTCATATTCAATCTTACAAACAGTCCCAGGATTGTGATCCATCAAAAGTTTAATGTACTTTGACAGCTTTGCATAGCTTTCAGCATGTGCCTCTTCACTAGATTCCTTAACTCTATTTCTAGCTCTATACAATTACCAAGAAGGTGGCTTTATCTCCCACTTTTTTTTAACTGCTCTCTCATCAATTCATAGCTCATCGCAGGATCAGCCATCAAACTTTTATGGAGCTTAGTAGCAATCCACTTCTCTGTGATAACTGGATTTTTATTGTCCACAGGTTTGATACAACTGTGCTCATCATTTAAGGTTTTAACCATAAAGGTCACACTGTCAGGCAGCAAGGAGGCATGTATTCTCCAATTACACCCATCACTATTGCATTCTGCAGTTACCCTTCTAGGATCATTTTTTATTTTCATTAGATTATACCCACCCTTAACAGAATAATCAACCAAAGCACCCCTAAAAGCCTCGACATCTTTAAACATATGACCAATTTCAAAATGAAATTCTTCCCCATCAATACAAGTAAATGTTTTGCTATACATACCTTTCAATGGATCTTTGTTCTGCCTTTTTCTACCCTTTTCATTTGCATCATTTGAAGATTCACTCTTGTCAAGGTTCCCTTCCCCTACATCACTGAGGCCATCCATATCATCATCATTGAAACTCTCATTATCAATATCACCTTCGACAGAGTCTGTCTCTGAACTGCCTTGACTAACTACATCTTCTTCTTTCATCCACTCCTCATCATCACTCTCTGAAAATTCATACACATTTGCTGGCACATTAACATCTTCTTGTTCAACACTCTTCCTTCCCTTCAATTGCATTTTTTATGACTGCCAGTGACCTTTCCTCGAGCCCTAAGAGGTCCTCTACCTCTTATCCTAGCCATTCCATGACTCAAACCCTGAGAATTCTTTCCTAAATATGCTTCATCAACTTGTGGTGGTTCATCACCATTTACATCCAAATCTTGTTCATTCATTTGACAATGAAAAACAAAAGTGTCATCGACTGATTCCTGCATAAAACCATGACTAACACATTCTTTAACACCTTCGCCTATAACTCCACTTTTTTCAACCCCCTGTTCTATTTCCCCAATTTCTACTCCACCAGCTTCCAATGACCTTTCTTTATCACCAACCATAGGCTCAACATCATCCTTTTCTATAACCCCTTCTTCAGCAACAGATAATTTTTTTGGCGTTATAACTCTTTGTCCTCTGCTCTTGCCACCTCTAATCTGAATTTTACCGTCATTTTTTGTGATGCTAAATAGAACCACATTAGCTTCATCATCTTGAACAGTGATTGCATCTAACAACCTCTCCATGTCATCTCTATCATCTAAGACTGTCTTTGGCCATACATATTTTGGAACTGTTAAATCCTCTACATTGTTGTCTATGTTATAAGCATCAGTGTTCCCCCACTCCACAACTGCTATTTCATCAATCCCGTAATGTTTATCAAAAACATAATTGTTACTGTAGGTGAGTCTTTATATTTCCTAAACATCTCCTCAACATCTTTATGATTTTTTATCAAGCATTTTTCAGGTCCATACACAATATCCACAAACCCACTTCTAAGCACAAACAATCTAAAACAATCCTCTAACAATGATAAATAAGAGTATTTAAGTGGACGTACATTGCTGTGCTTCTTTTCTTCATCTTCATACTTCAAACCAACTCATACGCTTCTGCATATGCCATTTCAAAATCCCTAATAGCTTACCGATGATTTAGGGATTTTCATTGATGAGTTTTGGGGCTGATGAAAGATTTGATGAGAGATTCCACAAATTTGAGAAGAAGAACGAAAAATCAGTTCTAATTTTTAAGTTGGGTATGTCACTTTCAAGTTTTCTAACGCTTACATTTGAACGATTTAGGGATTAGGTTTTTTGTGAATGTTTTTTTTCACTTTTGGGGATTTATTGTTATGTGGGCAATTTAGTCTTTTCGTACCTCAAAGGGTACATTAGTCTTTTCACATAGCACTTAACATAAAAGTTATAAATCCCTAATAGAACTCCTTTATTGTTAATTAAATAATCACTTAGGGAGGTAAATGATCGATCCTGAAATAAGAGGGAGGTAAGTTCGAATTATGTCAAACCTCGGGGAGGTTAATGTAATTTGCTCTTATTTTTATAACCATTGGATGAGAGTGTGTTGAATCATCCAATAGTAACTATCAACAAAGTAAAATTTACTTTGTAATAAACAAAGTAACCCTAGAAAACACCAAAAATACAAACATTCATGATAAACACAAAATAATAATAAAATATTAAAAAACAAAATAACTCTAAAATCTCCTAAAAAAATTCATAAAACTATACCTATTAAATGGAGTTGATTCATTTAACCTCTTAAAAATTTTTAACGTAATTAATCGCCAAGCCTCTAATGATGAACATGTTGTAAAAATTGAGGTGGATTATGTGCAAAATCGAACTATAAAAGGAGCAGAGCAAATTGCAGTTAAAATAATTAAGATAAGAAAAATGAAGAAAATATAGAATATACAAATTTTAATATGAAAAACCCCGAACAAATAGGGAAAAAATCACGGATAATATTAGAAGAATTTCACTATCAAAAGTTATAGGAGTTACAAAAAATTTTTCACTATCACCCAAGGAGAGTAGAACAAAATTTTCTCTTAAAAATATGAGAAAACCCCACTTTCTATATTTTTCTCATACAAGAAGATTACTCTCTTACACTCACCAACTCACTCTCTATTTTCTCTCATTTGCTCATTCCTCTTGGCTACCACAATTCATTCTCTTTATATTTGTTAAGTGTAATTTTACACTTATTCTAGAGTTGAATTTTAATGAATAATGAATAAATAGTTAGTAATAATTGGGAAGAATTTTGGTTTAATTAAGCATTTGTTTAAGTTGGACCTTCATTCTAGTCTCCTATTAATTTTGGTTTATTTAGGAGCTTTTAATTGATATTAATATGTGTTTTCCTTGTTTGTAGGTAAGTCTAGAAAGGAATTCCTAAGGACTGGTACGACATGGTTTCAAACACCACATAATGGAAGTTGTGTCTCCAGACACTGTTTCATGTACGACATGATGCAAGCCATGCGCCAATCTGTGCAAACTAACGAACTCACGAGAGATAGCACACGGTTTCATGCACGATATGATGCAAGCCATGTCGTAAAATAAAGGACGTGACACCACTTCCCTCATCCCGTGCATGAAACCATGTCGAGCAGAAAATCTTCCTTTTTGGTAAAAACTTAGGAATTCAAGTGCAATTAGGTTTTCCATCAGACTTAGCCTATAAAAAGGGATTTAAAAGGAGCATTAGGTGTGTGTTGTGGGGGAAAACACTGTCGCCAAGAAGGCGAAGCGTGGAGTTGAAGAGCTTAACAAGGATTGAAGATTGAAGCATACTTTCAACGATTTTTATCTTTCCTTCTTCTTCTTTTCTTATGAATATCTAAACTATTTAGAGTTTGGTTTTGGAGTAGCTAGTTAGACTTGTTGGGATTTTTATTTCTTATTAATAATTTGATTTTCATTCAATTTTATGAGTTGTGCTTTATGTATTGTATTCAATTAAGGGCCCAATTGTTTGCATGTTTATGGGTAAATTGCTATTAACGAAAGTTGAGTAATTTACTAGCTTCTAACTCATAAAACTTAGGAACCTTGATCATGAAGTAGACGAATCCTTTGGGGATCAATAAATTGCTAAGGAACTTAATGAGCCCTAATCAATTGACTTGACCATGAAAATAGGTGGTATTTAATTTTGGCATTCTTAGATGATCTCGAAAGAGACTCTAAGTAATTTGAGTAGTTTACACTTGATTGTGATCAATGAAATAGTTGAATTTAATTCTGTAATTCAAGTCCTAACTAGTGAAACAAACCCAATCTCTAGTTTATCCCCATTGATTTAATTAGATTAATTAGAGTAGATAGTTTATTTTATTTAATTCTTTCAATTTTATTTGATTTGTGCTAGCTAGGGAAATCAATTGACAGTTAGTACTTAGTACCCTTTCTTTGTGGGAACGATACTCTACTTATCACTTTATTACTTGTCACGATCCATACACTTGCGGTTTTGTGCTAACACAATTCCCAAACCCTATATGATTTCCACGATGAAAAGCCATAAATGATTTATACCAACATGTCTGAGCAAACGGACATTCCACTAAGACATGCAAAGCTGATTCATTAGCTCCGTGGCAAACTAAACAAAGCCCATCTATAGCCACCCGACGTTTTATCAGATTATCATTAATTGGCAAAATATCTGATACAACACGCCATAGGAAAGATTTGACTTTAGGAGGAACTTGAAGCGCCCATAAGAATTTCCAAAACTTAGCATTAGAGACATTGGAATCATTTTTATGCTGATCATATAGGCATCTGTAGCTAGAACGAGCCGTATAATGACCTTTCCAGTCCCACTTCCAGAACCATGAATCTTCGGTACGACGATAGCTTAACGGAATGCTAATGATACTATCAACATCTCTCTCACAAAAAACATCTCTAATAAGGTCTTCATCCCACCTCATCGAACCAGGTTGAAAAAGTGAGGCAACCTTAATTCCTTCCATACCAGGTTGAGTTGGTGTTTCAATAAAAGCGGAGTGATCATCACTTAGCCAAGGATCCCTCCAAACATCAATATCCTCTCCATTACCAATCCAACGACGCAAACCCAACTTAAGAAGATCAAGACCTGCAATGATACTTCGCCAAATGTAACTGGGGCTATTACCAACACAAGCATCAAGAAAAGAGGAACGAGGAAAGTATCTCACTTTGAAGATCTTGGCAGAAAGAGTATTCGGACTAGTCTTGTTTTATTTTTGAAAGTTTTAAAACTATTGAAAATGATTTGAGTTTATATTTTTAAAATTTAACTTTTATAATTTGAAATCATATATATTTAAGCTAAAATAAATAATTTATATTATCTTTATCATCAAATTTAATAAAATATATAATTGATTAAATTATTACAATCCTTTCACTATCTTCCATGATCATCCCTATTATAGATATAGATTTTGAAAGAATGTATTAAAATTGTTAAAATATATAAAGTACAATATTTTTTAAATAAAAAATGTAAAACATGCTAAAATTGTTTGAATTCATAAAGTTAAGTAATTAGATCTTTTACCAATAAATTATAAAGTTTGAATGATATTTTTTTCCAAAAGCACTTTACAAAATATAAAACATAAATGCATGAATGTCAAAAAAAAAAAAAAATTATAGAACTAATTTTGTCAAAAAGTGAAGCTACATGAATTATTTTTGAAATAATTTAGTTAAAATAAATAACTAAATGAATATCAAAGTAAAAACTACTTCGAATAAATTTGAGTTTTAATAGCTTTAAAAAAAGTTTGAAATTGGAGCAATTATAATTTAATGCATCATTTAATAGGGACTTCTGTAATACCCTGAAGGCATAGATGTCTTTAATTTTTTAGTCATTATATTAAAACATAAATTATAGGCCATTAGATTGAAATTAAAAAGAAAACCTACAACCTGTAGAGAAGATTACCTTCACAGTTAACAAAAATATTTTTCTAACAGAGCTTTTTTTTTTAATGATCCAAGATATAATAATAACATCGTCATTTTTAAAACTAATAAAATAAAACATAATATATGGTGAACTATAAAATAATAAATGATTGACCATGAAATACTAAATAAAAAATATAGCAGGGAATATAAATTTCATTAATTTTTGCAGTGGTTAACCACACAATATCACAAAATATCAAGTAAGAAGACAAAAGAGTATATATTTTACTAAATATTCCTGTAATATAGAAAATTCATAATAAAATGATACATAGTTGACCATAAAATGATATAGGTTGATTACATACTATGAAGCAAAAATATTTGGTTGACCATCGAAAATCAATTAATTTTATGATTTAATAAAATATTATGATTTAATTAGTTTTTGTAAAATTAACATAAAAAAAGTATTTTAATTAAAATTAATTTACAAATTTTTAAAGTATTAAGAATTTAGACTGGAATAAGTTTGAATTTTCAATAATTAGTGATAGAATATGTTTTAACTTGATTTGATATATTTAGGCTGTTGACATGTGTTAGAATTATCTTCCATAGTGAATGACATGTTTCGCTATTTCCACATTTTTTTTCTACTATTCTACTGTCACTTTACTATTTTGTTATTTTTTCTATTACATTTTATCTTTGCAGATGCTGTAGATAGTGCATGGATGTAAATCTTGTTATGATAACATTTTTTTTAAAGATCAGTAGTTTTATTAAGAATTATCAAAAGCAAGAACAGACATTAAGTAGTTAGGTGGGTATTCCCAAATAACAACGCCTGGCTGAGAAAGAGCTGCCTTAGCACAAATGTGAGCAGCTTGGTTTGCCATTCTCCTAACGAAATGAAACATAATATCAACAAAACAATGAATCAAAGATTGGCGGTCCTAATAATCAGACCCATTGGAGAAGGATTTGCCTTAGCATGAAGACAACGAACTACAGTACTGGCATCACCTTCAACATCTACTCTGTCATACTGATTCTCCTTCGCCCACTTGAGAGCCTATCGAAAGCTTAGAGATTCTACCTCTTTAGGACTAAAAGAACCAGATAGGCTCTGAAGTCTTGCTGCAATGAACTCCCCAACAGAATTTCGAACAACACACCCCAAGCCCACCTTATTTCCCCATTTTGGTACTGTCACATCAACATTTAATTTCAAGTATCCATCAGCAGGCTTAGTCCACCCAACATCTCCATGCCAAGTCCTGAACTACATTAGTAGAACTTGGGCTTCAACTTTTAGCAGCATCCTACTGAGCAAGTAACTGACCTGCTGTATTTAAAATGGCAGAGTAATCCATGTGTATATCTCTCCAAACCACATTATTCCTATTATACCAGAGCATCCATGCTATCATCGCAAACAGACGACGCTCCTCCATCAGCCATTTATCAAAAATCAAATTAAAACACTCTATAATAGAATTCAGCCAACTAACAACATTTATCCTTCATCATTAAATTCCAGCAATAATTTGCAATTGGGAAGTAAAATAATAAGTGTCATAGAGACTCACATTCACAACGACAAACTAGGCAAGAAACATCACAATAAATACCTCCACCATTCAATGCAGCTCTTGTAGGCAATATATTTAGCAGACATCTCAACAAGAAAATTGCGAATCTTAAAAGGCACATCTAATTGCCACACCTTCAACCATAAATTATGACTCTCATTCACCTCTGAGCCTCGAATCATTCTATAACATGACCTAACTGAAAATTTCCCATCATTAGAAAAAGTCAAATACCAAGAATCAGGAGCTTGTCTGTAACTCAAAGGTACCTGCATAATACGCTACACATCCTCCTCCATAAAAAATATTCTTCTTAATGAAATTTTTAAAAATAACATTTATTTTTAAAATAAAAATTTTTCTAAATAATAACTTTATCTAAAAATATATGTTCATGTTTAGTTAATTTCTCTAATTTATTTCATATCTTTTTCAATTTCTTATCTTTAATTTTGAAAAATCATATGAATTTGGACACTTAATTATATGCATAAATAATTTTTTGAAGTTCTTTATACCAAATATATATAAAAGAAGATATATTTTTTTTAAAATAAAAGATTAAATTGATTGAGTATTTATTTTTACCAATGTTGATATTTCTTTTGTTAGGTGTACTAATTATTTATTTATTTTTTAATTACTTTTATTAGTTATAGAATATTTTTATTAACTTTTTATTTTGTTTTAATGTTTTTTTTTGCTAGCATGTGATGTGGGTATGCAATTTTTCTTTTTTAATTATTATTATTATTAAATTGTGTGAAGATGTTGAATTGAGTTAATTTTTGTAAAAATATTAATATGATTTATTTCTATATAAATTCTACTTCAAAAACAATAATTTAATACATATTTGATAAATGGACTTTTTACGTTTTCTAATACCATATCCATTCTTGTCAATTTCAATATTATTTTTAATTCTATTATTTTTGTTCAATTATTTATCTCCTATTATATACTTTTCAATTATTTGTTAGCACATGAAACCTTACTGTTGTTACTATTTTTTTAATCTTGTAAATCTAACTATTTCTATATTCTATATTCCGTTTATCTGTTATTTTTTATTTTATTTTTTACTTTTTAATTAGGCTAATCGTATATTGTTTAACTTATAAATTAATAAAATTATCCTTATTTGTTGCATTTCTTACTAATGTTAATGTGAAAACTAAAACTTGACTATTCTTTACATATTAAGGTCACAGAATAATTAGTAAGATATTATAACTAAATCATTAAAAAATATTTAGCGTCTTCAATTGATTTGAATTCAGATCTCATTAAGTTTTTATATCCTACTTTCAATTTTTGTAGAAATTCATATTTGATAAAGAAGATTAATTATATTTGCAAATATTTTTCTCATATTATTTATTAGATTTTTCAAAATTGTTTCCATATGGTTTATCATAATCTTTGAAGATAATAATAAAACTAATATCTCCACTAGTTACTTGAAATTTTATAGAGTTATTTACTACATTACCAGTTTTAATAAAATCAATTTGATCATTATATTTTGTTATTTTCCTAATTCAAGTCATCTTTTATATTTATGATCAACAATTTTTAAAATATTACTCTATTTGACTTCATTTACATTAAAAAAAAATAGTATTAACCACACGCATTAGATACGTGATATTTATATCACTATTAAAAATATCTATATTTGTTTAACAATAAAAAAATTAATTAATCATAAAACTTGCTATTTTCTCAATTGAAATTTTTGTTATATAATAATTTTATTTTTATTATATGTCGATTTGTGGTTTAATTTAAATCATCCCCTAAAGTATATAAAAATATATTTAATTTGATATATTAACTTTACAATTTGTGGTTGACCATAAAATAATATATGGTGAACCTCAAATATTTAATTTAGATTTTAAACAGTTAACCTAATACAACAGGTAACTTTTTTTCTCAAATTAATTTTTTTTAAAGGTAGCAATACCTTTAAGGTATTGCAGAAAAATCCATATATATATAGGTATTGCTGTCTTTTAAAAAAAATAATTTGAAAATAACTACCTATTATATTAGGTTAATTAGAGTTTTTTTTTAAATTACAGTTATGGTTTAAAATCTAAAGGCATAATACATTCGTAGACACCTAAACTATCACAAATTTGTCACTTTGGCACATGAACTTGCTTATCGCCTCACATATAAACAACTGAATTATAACAAATTTGTCACTTTGACACTTGAACTTTAATTTTTACCAATTTAACACCTGAACTTGCTTATCACCTCACATATAAAACACCTCTCTGTACAGGTGGCAAGACTCATGTGATGAATTCTTATTGAGCACGTCATAGACAAAAAAAATGCTAACGTGGGAAAATTAATTTTTTTTAATTGAAGTAGTATATGACATAAAGTGTTCTTTTAGCCTATTCACCTTGTTTATTCCGCTACGTCTTCTTCACCTTGCAGAGTCTTCTTTATCCTTGTCTTCTTCATCCTTGTCTTTTTGCATATGAAGGATCGAGACACTCTTAAGGGTAGATTTTGTAGATTCGACGAGCTAATGCTTCGACGAAGTACATTGTAACTTTTCTCATAGAACTCGCTTGGGATTAACATGAACCTCCAAGGGGACTTAAGTGTAAGCATGGAGCTGAGTGATGAAGAATTCAAGCTACTTCGGTATTTTGGCCATAACTTTTGCTATAGAAGTTGGATTAAAGTGATTCAAGATGATATGGAAAGCTAAGACAAAGAGCTACAACTTTCATGAAGACCATTTTTGTTGATTCAATCGTCTTCATTTTGACACAGTTGTGCCTGATTCGAGTCTGTCCAACGATGTCCTCATGAAACCAGACACAGTCATGTCACCTTTTGATACAGCTTTGACCGATTTCAATATTTTTGAGTATCAGAGTGACACAGTCATGTCATTTTTCTCACACAGCCATGTCAGACGTCAGGCCAAAATTTCTTAATTTTCTAGATTTTCCTTTTTGATGTTTAGGAAATTTATTTGTTTCCAACTTTGTTCTTTATTAGGGTTTTATTATAAATAGCCATCTTGGGACAGTAAACATTATCAGTTGTTGAATTATAATTAAAATTCTCCTGTTGTACCTATGTGTAATAAGAATTCATCACACACGTCTTGCTACCTGTATGTGAGGTGATAAGCAAGTTCAGGTGTCAAATTAATAAATTTATGATAGTCTAGGTGTCAAAGTGACAAATTTATGATAGTTCAGGTGTCAAAATCAAAGTTCAAGGTGTCAAAATCAAAGTTCAGGTGTCAAAGTGACAAATTTGTGATAGTTCAAATGTTTATATGTGAGGTGATAAGCAAGTTCAGGTGTTAAATTGACAAAAATCAAAATTCAGGTGTCAAAATGATAAATTTATGATAATACAGGTGCCTGCGGATGTATCATGCCAAACTAATTAATACATACTTCTATTGCCTTGCTGGGTCTCGTCACTACTTTTTACATTTTTATTATATCATGGATAGAGTCTATATAACAATTTAGAATAAAATATTATGCATCGGTGAATATTTGCTCTTAAAGTATTTTATTTTATTTTATATTGTTAGTAATTTTCAACAATAAAAAATTATAGCTATTAAATAAAATTTCATAAGTTTTATCAAAACAGAATAACTCAATAGACAGATACAACACATCATTAAGCCTCTAAACTTAATTTATATCTCTAAGCTTTTGACCCCTCAAATTTTATTGTGTACAACCGGTCCCTCCAACTATACAAATTGTTAATTTTAAACTTCGGTACCAAAAGGGCAAAACTCAACTTTTGGTCTCTTTGCTTTTGATTTTATATTGAATTCCTATCATTTAATTTTGTTCTATTGGATCCCTATGCCTTTATTTTTTCTTCATTGAGTCCTTATATTTTTATTTTTTATGCATTGAATGCTTCCGTTAAAATTTCAGTCCCTATATTTAATACTATATCTAATTAAGTCGTTACAAAATATATAACTGAATCCCTATATTTTTAAATTGTATTACTTAAATACATATATACATATATATATATATTAAATATAGATTAAATTTTAAATTAGTGAAATCATAAATTTATTAATTTGCTGTACAAATACTAGTAACTAGCTAAAATATTTTTGAATCCAAAATATAAAAATGTTTGCCACACACAGAGATTATATATATATATATATAAACAACTTTTGAACACATGATAAATTTAAATTTTGGATCATCATTAATTAAAATATAAAGATTTAATAAATAAAAATTATACTAACCAAATTTTTTTATCAACCAAGTATTTTATAACTCATATAACTTTAAAGCTACAATAATTCATGCATATAATTAAGATACATATGCTTTTATTTATTAAATTTATCTATGAATTTGCAAAAATATGAAAATATTTATAATATTATTTAATATTTTTATAAGTAAATGACTTATAGAAGTTTTAATTCACCAAATTAAAAGTCTCAAATTATAATTAAATGACTTAAAGGTGAATTAGATAAGAAAATAATGATTTAAATTCTTAATAGTTCATTTGGTTGCTTTAATGAAAATTATTGAAATTACAAATTTATTAATTAGGTATATAAATGTTGATGACTAATTTAAAAATTTTAAATTAAAATAGATACAAAAATTTATCATATATATTTAATTTGGATTTCTATTATACATATTTTTAAAACATTTTTAAGATTATATATATCTTTTTATTAATAGAAATTGATTATAAATAAATAACCTATATTTTAACTATATAAGAAAAAAAATGAAAGAATAAGTATTTTAAGATTTTGATAATTAAGATAAAAATATTAAACATAAGAATTTAACTGGCTAAAAATGAAATTTGGGAGTATCTATTTAGTACAATTTAAAAATATAGGGAGTGAATTATATATTTTACAAGAACTTAGTTAGATATAATGTTAAAATATAGGAATTAATAGGGATGTATTCAATTAGGATTTTAAAAGATTTTAATTGATTTCAAAAGTTGGGTGGCATTCAATTAGAACTTTTTATGACTCCAAAAAAGTGAGGCAGTATTCAATTAAGATTTCTAATGACTTAAAAAGGTCTGTAAAAATTATAAGGTATTCAATTACAACTTTAATAGAGTCTACAAAAAGTAAGGTGATATTTAAAAAATCATTGACTTTTATAGACATTAGACTTTTATGTACTATTATAGACTTTTTATGTAATGTTATGCATAAATATTTTATTTTCTTCGCTCTCAAGATTTCAATGGACTTTGAATGATTTATTGCTATTTCAATTTATTTTCACTTTTTTATATTTTTTTTATTTTTGTTTTTCATTTTTTTTTATTATATATATGTTAGGTAAATATTTTTTGGTGGATTATGCATTTTCAAATCGACTTCAGGTTTTACCTCCGTTTCGAGGTGTTCGCTATCATTTTCAAGATTTTCACAGTTAAGGTCATCTTCCTAAAACAAATTTGATATTTTTTTAATTTGAAATTAATAAAATAAATATCTTAATTATTTTTGAAAAATTAATTAAAGACATCCACTTTTAATAATTATTTTAAAAATTTTATTTTTATTATATGACAAAAATTAATTTATTAGGTCAAAATAAGTATATTAAAATCAATAAAAGTTGTCTAATGTCAATAAGAGTCATAAAAAGTCTTTCAAACTAAAGTTTATAAAAGTCATTAATAAATTTATAAACTCTATAAAAGTCTTTAAAATAAAGTGTATAAAAGTCATTAAAAAATCTATAAACTCTACAAAAGTCATTCATTTAAAAAAGTCTATAAATATTTGTAAAAGTCCTAATTGAGTACGCCCTCCTAAAATTGGATTCAATGCATAAAAAAAAATAAAGGTATAAAGACTTAATGAAGAAAATATAAAACTATAGGAATTCAATAGAACAAAATTGAGAGGCTGGAACTCAATGAAAAAAAAAAAGTAAAGGGATAAAAAGTTGGATTCTGCCAAAAAAATATATATAAAAGTGCTAAAAGATTTAACAATATTTTATCAATATATATTGTTGTATAACTAATGGTTTATTTGCTAATTTAGTCATTAGAACCAATTAGTGCATCCAAGGAGAGTTCCATAAAGACTCTACTGGTAATAAATCAGGACTAATTGATGCAAGAAACTTAGGAGTTCTTCAAACGATGAAGAGAGAAAAAATTTTCCTTTCTTTTTTTGTGTGAAAATTCAAAGGACAAAAACAGTGTTGCTAATAAAGGCCTCAAAGCATATCTAATCAAAGGTCACAATTTGGTGAAATTATATTCATAAAATTTTCAAAAATCATAAATTACAAAAATAATAAAAGGATTAAAATTGACTTAAAAAGACTTCAAACATCAAATCCGATTTTTTAAAAAATTATTTCTAGATTTTAGAATATAGCTTGATCTATTAAAAGAAGCCTCTCCTAATGTTTCAATCTGATTCATTCAAAATCAAAGAGAAAATGTAGACAATGGCATGCACACTGAAATAGACTACAAGAACAGGAACCTAACATTTTATCATTGTCATATATCACTTATCAACCTGTGATCCCTTCATACAAGTTTTTCAAGCAGAAAAGTACTTGAGCATTAGGGGTTTGCTTACAGCTGAAACCCCATATACAAGCAACTAAAATTTGTTCCTCAGGAGCAGGACGATTATATGCCTATGATGATGGCCCTTCCTTCAGAATCTTGTCATCTGATGAAGATTCCAAATAAGATATTACAAGATCAGCTGCTTTGCATCCAGAAGCTATGGCTTTGCCAACCGATAGTCCACCTTTATTGTTACCTATCAAGTTTTTAATTTACCAAAAAGCAGAAAAAAAAAATGGTTGAGTTACTTTTCACTTTATCATTGACTTCTTTAATAATCCAACAGTCCAAAGCTTAAATTTCAAAGCTTCCCAATTTGAACATTGGAACACCAGCTTGGGGTGGTTCACTCACACTTTATTACAAATTATGATTATATCCCAGTCATATTTACAAGTGGTTACCTGCATAAAAGAACCCCGGTAGCTGCTTTTCCATATTATCAATGGCTTCGAGTACTGAACCATAGTTCTTCCCATACAAGGGAAATGCCTTACTCCAAAAGAAATGACTGCCACCAAGAGTAGTAGTTCAATAGTTCAAGCCCAAAAAAAAAAAAATGTCGCAAAAGGAAAGGTAATCCGTTGCTCATTAAATATATTCTGCTTCGGGAAAAGACTAAGTTTACATACACACACACATTAATTGTGAATTAAAAAAGAATCACGTACTTCACAAATGTGGGCTCTCCTTCTGCTCCTAACAATTGCCTAAGGTCAGAAGTAACGATCTGCTTCAGATCATCCCTGAAAGAAGTAGACAGCACAATTGGTTGTGTGAAGAACAAAGATATTAAACAAGATCATGGTCGTATATGAAAACAAAATTACTAAGCTTCATATACATTGAAGCTTTTGCCAGTTCCGTGTTTCGACTCCCTCCAACGAAGGTTGTATAGAGATATAGATCGTTGGGTGCACGATCTGGAAACATCATAGAGGAAAAGATTGTACCTGCCAACAAAATATGAACATAGTGAGCATGTTTGAAAGATGAGTGTTACTCGATTTCACCAGGTAGAGACAGGCATTACCAAGGGTTTTTAGACCATTTTGTTGCTCTCTAGAAGGGACAAGAACTCCAAATCCTTCAAGGGGCCTCTTGACATTATCCTTCTTAAAGGTGGTAATAATGACTGATAGCGGCATATAACAAACCTGAAAATTACACAGTGCAGATGATGAGTTGTACCCAAAAAAATGCATACAAAGTTGTAATTTTTGCTGCCCACTATAACTTTCAAGAACGGAGAATACACAAGAATATGGACTATGCAAACACAATAACATGGTAAGAAGTCTTGCAGATAAGATCATTCCAAGGAATGACCTTGTCCAAATATGTTTCTGAAACAAAGGATACACAATGATAACATCAAATTTATGAGATCTTATCTGCAAGGATGTATATCTGCAATCATACCCTACACTTTTCCTCTTAGCTATGAAATCTGAAGGCAATGTGAATGCGTGCTGCATCCCAAGACCATGGTAAATTTGCAAGAAGATATTTTACCATGGTAAATTTGCAAGAAGATATATTGTACCCAACTTCAACAATAAGAATTCACTAAAGAGAATAAATAACCTCAGGAAGAAAGTCCAGCGAAAAGAGATTTCTGCTTTTTGTGATCTTCATTTCTTTAACATTGCATAATGGAGCCTGAGATAAACAAGTTCATGGTTAGTAAGCAATTATATTCTTTTAGATAAAGTAAATGATGCAAGCATCACATTCATCCATGCACATGCGTATTTGGCAAAGAGAAAGTAGAAAGCTCTCTAATTTCTAAAAACAAAAAGTCCAGGCATCATAAGTAGACAAGAAGGTGTTTCCTAATACTCAAAACATGTTAGTTGGTCATGCTATATCTTTTATAGAATAAAATAGAGTATCAACAAAATCTGGAGGTACTGGTTTCTCCTTGATAAACCCAGCTTTCGTTTTATTCAACTCAATCATGGAGTTGAAAAATGTTATACAGTGTATTGTCTCAGTGCACAATATATTTTAATTTATTTCTTCCTCTTTTACAGCTATACCTCTCTCAGTTTCCTTGTACATATTGACTAAACAAATCTTAGCACCAGCAGCGAGCCTCTGCCAAAGCCTAGAGTTATAATAATATTTGGTAGACATGTCAACACAGATAAAGTTTTGCAGGGTCAAGAAGAAAATAAAATAACCACCAGGAATGTATTGTCATTAAAGCAATTACTAACCGTCATGATGACAGCATCATAAAATGAGTTTTGCAAATGCTTGGCACCTTTAGAAGCATAAGAAACTGACCAATTCTGTACCACCGACTTTGAATCGGGATTGTAAGACAATGACAAGACCTTTGATTCTAGTTTAAGCTCATCTTTCACAAGCACTTTGCACAACATGTCAGTTAGTGTCTGCAAATAAACACAAGTCAGAAAATAAGGACCATGGACTTAATTTACATGCTAACAGCATGCGCAAGCTAGTAAAAGCTGTATGGCCTTTAATTTTT
This sequence comes from Mallotus japonicus, assembly GCA_949634005.1. Lineage (NCBI taxonomy): Eukaryota > Viridiplantae > Streptophyta > Magnoliopsida > Malpighiales > Euphorbiaceae > Mallotus > Mallotus japonicus. The sequence goes on from CATIWK010205627.1 coordinate 20,634, forward strand.
ATTGAATATATTGGTAGCAGCTCTAAGATGATAAAAGTTATGTTATGTCTCAGAAAATACAGCAGCAAAAACAATGCAGGTGGCAGTACACATTTCAGATATTATCATGTAGAGCAGATGAAAGCACACTAATGACATATTATAATAGTTCATTAACATGGAGCTGCTATTTAGTTGATGAATTACAAATCCATCCATAGTGATGGGAAAATTTTACTCATGAAAAACAAAGTGCCTTCTCAAGAATATCAAACCCTCTAAATTAATGTCAAGCAACAAGAATACCAAACACTGAAGCAACTGATCCAAAATATGCAAACAAAGCATACTTAATAAGCAGAAAAAAGGAACAGATACTTGATATATAGTCTAAATGTGCTTCAGAAGTTCCAATAGTTTCCTAGAAAACTGAACTACCAACAAAGAAGTAGCACAAGCAAGGAAGCAAACAGTAACATTAGATTTGACATGCTACATTGGATTCCAATGTTCCTATGGAACAATGGAATGCATAAGCCGTAACTCTTTTTCAGGAAAAAACAACTGGAATACCTGCATTCCACCAAAAAAGGAGAATGAACCATGCTGACGCTTCTTTTCTGATGATCCTTTTGTTTCTCTGCTTTTCCCCCTTTTGGTAGATAGCTTTGCTTGAACTGCCCCAGCAATAATAGATCCAAACCTAGTGGCAAAGAGAATTATGCAATCATCAGATAACATTAGCTGTGAAGGGTCTTTCATTAGCATCTTTCCATTGTCATATCCTGATATACACACATTATTTACAAACAGCAGCGCAAGAAGGGACCACATCTATATACATTAGCAGCATATAATTTATATCATTTCAAAAAACAAAATTCAAATGAACTATGCCTTAATCCCAAACTAGATGGGTTCGGCTATATGGATCCTAATCCTCCATTCCCCATGGAGCAGCAAAGTGGTTGTTAATGTGGCGAAACATACTACAATATATACAAACCATGGAGACTCAGCATAATTACTATAAAATATAAATCCGATAGATTTTACCCAGGGAATAGACGTGCATGAAGGAAGCACACAACTACAGAGAGTTTACCAAAGCATAAATAAAAGACAAATATTCAGCTCCCATAACTTCAAACAAAGCCTGAAAAATGTTTGACGCACCAAAATATGAAACTTGGAAACAAATAAGTAAAACTGGCACATATATTCAAATCTAAACAATGTATTGAGGAAACAAAGATGAAAACATTTTTCAGCAAAAACCAATGACAAGTACTGGCATAAGATAACAGTACCGTTTCTCTAAATTCCATAGCTCTGGAAAAGAATGGCGTGCCTGTTTCAATGAAAAAAAAAAGACGATCAATAAGGATGTGGCACAAATAGAAAAGAGTAAAGCCCAACAAAGGTCATGTCATAACCCTTTGGATACAGTAGCTCTTCCTTCAGAGCAGTCAACTAAAGCCAAATATTAAAAATCTTAATTATGGTCCAATACTTAGCTTTTCTTGATTTCAACTAGATTACGTAGGATGATGCATTGCACAAGTTGCAATTTTTCCTAAATATCTTCACCAGCTCAGTATTAATAAAGAATGCCCAGTAAAAATTTAATCAAACTCCAAGTAATTGAAAGATCTGAGACATTACTCACCGAAAGAGATTGAGGATCTGTAGCATTTGTACCCGCAACAAAAGGGTCAATAAGATAATCAACAACCTTTCAAGAAGAATATTGAAAAATCATTGGTCATTCAAGGCATCATAAATTTCTGCTCCATCCTAAAATTTTAAACTTCTCTTGCAGTGGTAAGTGCAAAATTTAGTGATAGGACAAGTTGAATCTTGCTTGAATCACTACAGGAAATTTACAAATCATTGATTTGGTATTATGTTGAAATGAATGCAATACCTCTTTACCAAAATGACGCTGAAAAAACTCAGCAACACTGCAAGATTGCAAAAGTAAGAATGCTGAGAATCTCAAACCTCATAAAGTAAAAAAGACAACAAAATCAAGAAAAC
>CATIWK010205634.1:0-12583 GCA_949634005.1 Mallotus japonicus
TATATATATATATGTATAATTTAAGGGTTGTGTGTGTCTTTTGGTGGAGGAATGCTTGTCACCTACTCCTTTTAAGTTCTCCAAACTCCCCTATATGCTGCTGCTTCTTGTTGTAGCTCTTTTACGCATACAGACATAAAGCTGCGATCTTTACCTGCTCTATCTGCTTCAATGGAGAGGCACAAATGCAAGCTCTGTTGTAGAACTTTTGCTAATGGCAGAGCTTTGGGTGGTCACATGAAGGCCCACTTGGCCACCTTCCCTCTCCCTCCAAAAACCACAACGATTCATCAGCAGCAGGAACTCGGAGCTGAGTCAGCTTCATCTTCTTCATATTCTTCTTCTGGGGAAGAGCAAGAGCAGGTAATCGAGAAGTTAGAAGTTGAAGAAAAAGGTTTGGTTTATGGGTTAAGAGCGAATCCCAAGAAAAGTTTCAGGTTTGCAGATCCTGAGTTTTCTTTTGCTGTTGATGCTGGTTCTGTTGTTGTTCAAGACAGAGAAAGTGAGTCTGAGTCAAGAAATCCCACTCGTAGACGATCTAAAAGAACTCGGAAATCGAGTTTTCTTGATAATCAGAAACGTAATTTTGATGTCAAGAAACTTAAGTTCAAGAATCCAAGTACTTTGGTTGATGAGTCCGAGTCTGTGCCTCCATCTCCATCTCCTTCTCCTTCGCCGCCACCAGTGGAGCCAGAACCGGTAAGTTCTGTTTCTGATACTTCTCCTGACGAAGATGTTGCTATGTGTCTTATGATGCTTTCAAGAGATGTATGGTTGAGAAACAATGATCAAGAACAAGAAAGATCAATTGCAATGAAGTTGGAGGAGACCAAAAAAGAGGTGATCACCACCAATATCAAAGTCAGCAAGATTCGCGGCAAGTTAAGATGCGAGAAATGTATGAAACTGTTTCGATCTTCACAGGCATTGGCTAACCACAAGAAGATTTGTTCTTTAAATGGAACAGAGCTAAGAAGTAATGTTGGTAATGGAAGAATTTTTGAGTGCCCATATTGCTTCAAAGTTTTTGGGTCTGGACAAGCACTTGGTGGACATAAAAGATCACATCTTATCGGTTCTTCTCCAATGATTGCTTCAACTACCGCTGCTTCTGCTGATGCTGTTGAAAATTCTTCTAAACACCAAAACAATCTAATAGATCTTAACTTGCCAGCTTCAATGGATGATGATGAGTTTAGCGTGGTCTCCGATGCCTAATTCAAGTTCATTGTGAGATCTAAGCAGAAATTATTTCATTTTTCTGCAATTCGATCAAGTGGGTTGTTTGTTATTAATTTGTAGTTTGTAGATGATATTTCCTTACTTTTGCTATTGTTTTTTTTCCCAACATTTTGACAGCTTCCATTACAGTACATTTCTTTGATTTCTCCGCAGAATTCTTTCGTTTGTTTATTAGTTAGTTTTTAGGTGGCATATTACTGTTCCTGCCTGTAGCAATTCAATTCTTTATTGAACTTACCAACTCATTTATTGCAGAAAAATTCATTGGTTAAGAGCATAGCTGCAGCAGCCCCTACTTTTCTTTTCTTTGTTTGTTTTGTTGTGTGCGAGCCTATCAACAGCAAATTTAAGTGTAGTTGTTGCTGATTGTAACAACTGAAGTGAAAGCAGCAGGCAAAGCACTGCTTTCTTCTGCTCGAGGACCATCCTTTTTATTATTACTATGTCATTGCAATTTATTTCAATGCATTTCATAGATGTAGAACTATATGCAGATTTCTTGGGTGGTTGTTTTTTACCTTGTGGGTTGTCGACCTAAACTAACTAGAGCACTAGAATTTGCTTTGCCTCTTTCAGTTTGCTAAGTGCCAAAAACATTATGATTCTGTTAATATGTCCTGTTCTAGCTAGCTTCCAGCTGTTTTTGTAAACTGTCCACTATTCTTCCCCTTTTTTTTTCCTTTGAACCAATTCTTCTTCTTTTTGTAAGCTAAAGGTACAAGCGGGTAGAACTCAAACCTGAAACTTAATAAATCGTCACAAGGCTGGTTTAGCCGTATAGCCACTAACCTAGATTTTTATTAATATCAAGACAATTGGATATGAGACTAATTTTTGTTGATATTTCGTGACACTGGCTAAAGAATTTTTCATATGATTAGAATAAGAACAATAAATTTTCTTATATATATATATATATAACATTCTTAAAGAAAAATTTATTATAAATCGGTTAAGAAGTAATCAAATTGTAACTTCTCTTTAACAATATTCAGGATTTAAATCATATCATCATCGATTTAAAAGGGGATGATTATCTTCTATTGTGCAATTCATTAGCTTTGGTGATTTGATCTCTATTTACCAAAAAAACAAATTTACTAAAACTTTATATCATTGTGCCAAACTTTTTAATTTATGAGGCTTACACTATGACAACATAAACACAATATCTTGATGCTGCATTCGGTAATATGATGTCAACATTACTCATCTTCCCAACTACAATTAAATGTCCATTCGAAAATTCACGGGTGCTAATCAATGGCACAACCACAAAGATCCACCTAGCAAAATGAGGAATATATAATAGATATTATATTTAGTAGATCAAGTTGATTTGTGGGTTAAATCATATATTATGGTAGTGTTGCTTCATATGATGCCCTACTGAATTGGCTGCTCTACTGTGACAAAACACCCTTATCAAGCAAAAGATCGCCGACTCTATTACCTTCTGCCATGAAAAGTCAACCTCTCTATGATTTTTTTTTCCCTAAATCACCAATATTTGTAGCCGTAGCCAATTGATTTCTAATTAATTCGGTATATAATATGTTTTATAAGTTGCTATTGCTTAGCTGTAATAATCATTTTATCAATCCATTTAGTAGTTAAATTTGGTTATATTAACGTTCAATATATATATATATATAAACATATAATGCAGCTCGAAAATTCTATATAATTTATCTATTAGAAAATTTTTTATGTAAGATATGATTGATATTTGCATGTGGTGGGATTTGCAATACTAATTGAATTGTATTTATATTAGTGCTGTCCACCCTAAATGTAAATTAGAACTTCTCTTCACCCAATTGTTGTGTCTACTAAGTGGTCTATGTGAGAATTACCGGCCAAACCTAACACCAAAATGAAATTCAGAAACTTCTGTAAGAAAGGGAAATTTGGGACACTGTGAACTGTGAAGAGTATAATATGTCAAAAAATGGGAATTGCTTAGAATGAGAGAGGTGAAATTTGATTTTTGTCTAAATTATAGGTACTCAAAAGGTTCTAACTATTTTCTCTGTGATACTGTTCATCGTCTTCTCATATAGTGTTTTTTGGATTTGGGTGGTTTTGGTCAATTTCTGACAAAAAAACCACCCAAATCCTCTGTTTTTTCTTTATGATAGCTTGTTGATTAATAAGTTGTTGAGCTTTAAGCTTAATATGTGTGGTTTCATACCATTTTGCAGTTATATCTATTTTGTTAGGGCGGTATTGAAGATGGATATTGTTGAATCACTCCCACAAGCAAGAAGCCAACAACAAGCAAAGGGATGAAGATTGAATGATGAAACTCATACAACTTTCAATCTCAATATTCACTGTAAGAGAAGGGAATTAACTACCCCTTGTGGTGTTTCTAAAAGCACGAATCTACTTCTTAAGTGCTTCATAAGATTTGCTCATCTGATCTCCCACTTTAACAGCCTTCTCATGACCGTTATTGGGTTGAAGAGTTCTCAGAAACTCATTCTTGAGCATTTCTTCTCTCCTATTTAGCCACGGCTGCTAGAGCTTTGACTCTACCTTAGCAAATTTAGAATTTCCCTTGTGAAGATGATAAAGTGTGGATTATGGGCTTGTCTCTTAGTTTGGACTGTTATTAAAATTGTATGTTATTGGGCCCCTATTTGTAGTGGGAGGACCCTCCAACATGGAGGGACTCAACACTAATTGATTTAAAAAAAAAATTTGGATGGCAAATCATAGCAAGAAAATCTTGCAAATCACTTATTTGCAAATTTTGTAGATTTGGATAATGTTATCCATGCAAGGTGGCAGCTTGTTATTTGCTAAGAGAAATTTGCTTGATAAAGCAAATCAATTTTTTATTGATTTGCAAGGAGAGCCACAGCTATAAATAGCCTTGCATGCATTTGGTTGAAGACACACCAAAAAGAGAAGCAATCCAAAGGAGTATAAATCCTTTGATGAGTAGAGTGAGTTTGTGAGAGAGAAATTATTTTAGAAAAATATTTGGGAAATTTTTCTAAAAGGGGAGTGACAAAATAGTGAGTTTGGGAAACACTTGTGTGTTACTATTTTGGGTTTATCTCAATTTATTGTATTGCCTCTTTGTGATATCCCACATCGGTTGGGAAGGAGAACGAAGCACGCCTTATAAGGGTGTGGATACCTTTCCCTTGTAGACGCGTTTTAAAACCATGCGCTCTGGGTTGTAGTTGGAGCTGGCCTGTGCGGGCAAAGCGGATAATATCTCAAGCGGGTGGTCTGGGGATGTTACAATGGTATCAGAGCCTAGGGACCCAGATCGTTGTGCCAGCGTGGACGCTGGGCCCTAAGGAGAGTGGATTGTGATATCCCACATCGGTTGAGAAGGAGAACGAAGCACGCCTTATAAGGGTGTGGATACCTTCCCCTTGTAGACGTATTTTAAAACTGTGCACTCCGGGTTGCAGTTGGAGCTAGCCTATGCAGGCAAAGCGGAAAATATCTCAAGCGGGTGGTCTGGGGCTGTTACACTCTCACTTTGTACCCATTAATTTTATTAGTGGAATAAATATTTTTCAGAGTTTGTCCTGTGGACGTAGCCCAAATCAAATGGTGAACCACGTTAAATTTTCGATGTCATTATTTTATCTCTACTAATTTATTTTTAATCTACCCGCTGTGCCTAACAACTGGAATCAAAGTTGGTCCCAATAAAATTCTTAGTATGCTCTGTGGTTGCAGCATTGACTGATCTTCCACATCAGAAAAGATTTTACTACCCAATAAAATTCTTAGGATGCTCTGTGGTTACGGTATTAACTGATCTTCCATATCAGAAAATATTTTATTGTTAGTTGTAAGCGATCCACAATGGAGGCAAAAATTAGTAGAATAATCTACCTAAATGGCTCAAGTTACCACATATGGAGTAAAAAGATGAAAGATCTTCTAGTTATGACGAAGATGCATTTGTCGGTGTTTACCACAGTTAAACCCGAAGGTAAAACCAATGAGGAATGAGAGTTTGACCATGAGCAGGTGTGCAATTTTATCCGACAGTTTGTCAAAGACAATGTGTACAATCACATCTGCAATGAGACTCATACATAGTCTCTCTGGAATAAGCTGGAGATGTTGTATTCTTCAAACACGGGAAATAATAAATTATTTTACTTGACTAAGTTGGTGCAAGTAAAATATAAAGAAGGGACTTCCTTGCCAGACCACTTAAATGAGATGGAAGGAATCCAAGACCAGCTATTAAGAATGGAAGTAAAACTGGATGATGAAGTATTTGCTCTATTAGTGTTAGCCTCTCTGCCACAGTCATGGGAGACCTTAAAGATCTCTATCACCAATACTGCCCCTAATGGTATAATCAACATAGAGCTTGTTAAAAACAGTATTCTGAATGAAGAGATGAGAAGAAGATCACAGGCCTCATCTTCTTCATCACAATAAGATGTTATGGTTGCAGAGTCCAGAGGGAGGAGACAATCTAGGGAACAGAACCCTAAAGGCAAGAGCAGAGGGAAGTCAAACAAATACTCCAATTTTGAATGTCACCACTGTAAGAAGAAGGGCCACATTAAAAAGTTCTGCCGAAAGTTCAAGACGGAATAGGAGAACCGAGACAAAGCTATAAAGAAAGACGACAGTAGTTGTGATGAGCAGACTAATATCATAGACGGGTTCAATATTGTTTATGATGAAGATATTATTAAACTTGCATCTCAGGAGTCCAGTTGGGTACTAGATAGTGGTGCTACCATTCATGCTACATCCCATAGAAAATTCTTCTTATTATACAAACCTGGAGATTTTGGTGTTGTTAGAATGGGAAATGAAGGCCTGTCAAAAGTTGTTGGCAAAGGAGATGTTTTCTTGGAAACAGAGAATGGAACTAGATTAGTTCTGAAGGATGTCAGGCATATTCCAGATATGCGTCTAAATTTGATCTCTGTTCGTAAACTTACAAATGAAGGATATTGCAGCTCCTTCATTTATGACAAATGGAAACTTACAAAAGGTTCCTTATTGGTAGTTAGAGGTGAGAAACATACAACTTTATATGTAATGTAGGCAAAGCTCTCCACCGACTCAGTAAATGCAGTGAAAAAAGACAGTGCAATTGAATTATGGCACAAGAGACTCGGCCACATAGGTTAAAAAAGAATGACAAGTCTAGCCAGAAAGAAGGTACTGCCTGGAATGGATGAAGTACATTTAGAGAAATGTGTTGACTGTCTAGCAGGAAAAAAAACAGAGTTGCTTTCAAAAGTTCCCCACCTTCCATAATGAAGAATGTGTTAGATCTGATTCATTCTGATTTGTGTGGACTAATGCCAAATCACTTAGTGGTGCTCATTATTTTATGACTTTCATTGATAATTATTCAAGAAAGACATCGGTATATCTTCTGAAGATAAAGGATCAGGTGCTAGATGTCTTCAAAGAATTTTATGCCTCAGTTGAGAGACAGACTGGGAAGAAGCTGAAGTGTGTATACGGACAGATAATGATGGAGAATACACTGGACCGTTTCACTCTTACTACAAAGAGCATGGTATCCGACATCAGATGACACATCCAAAGACACCGCAGTTGAATGGCTTGGCTGAGAGGATGAATAGAACTTTGATTGAGAGAGTCAAATGTCTACTTTCACATGCAAAGTTGCCTAAGACTTTTTGGGGTGAAGCTATACTTACAGTTGCGCATGTGTTGAATCTTTCACCCTGTACCCCTCTCAAGATGGATGTTCCAGATAGAGTATGGTCAGGAAAAGATGTTTCCTATGATCATTTGTGAGTGTTTGGTTGCAAAGCATTTGTTCATATCCCCAAGGATGAGAGGTCCAAACTTAATGCCAAAATAAGATAATGTATTTTTATTGGCTATGGTCAATTTGGCTATAGATTTTATGATCCTGTTAAAAAGAGACTTATCAGGAGTCGTGATGCTGTATTTATTGAGCATGAGACCATTAAAGATATTGACAAGATGGAGAAGGATGTTCCTGATTCCAATGGTGACTCATCAGATTTGGAATTAATTCCTCCAACACCGGTGCCAAGAGAAGTTAGAGATGAAGACTAGGTTGATCTACCTGATGAAGATGATGCTCCTATAAAAGTTGGTTCTGAAGATGAGAATGATGATGGTATTCATGATCAACCACCAGCAGATGAGGCTTCTCCAGTGCCACTAAGGAGATCTGATAGAATAAGACAACCTACTATCATATATCCCAGAGACCAGTTTATGTTACTAACTGACGGGGGAGAGCCAGAAAGCTTTGAAGAAGCTATAAATGATGAACACAAGCAAAAATGGTTTGAAGTCATGCAAGATGAGATGAAGTCTCTGCATGAGAATAAGACATTTAAGTTGGTGAAATTACCAAAAGGAAAAAAAGCATTGAAAAACAAATGGGTGTTCAGGATCAAGCATGAAGAACACAGTTTAAGTCTGCGGTACAAAGCCAAACTGGTTGTCAAAGGATTCAGCCAAAGAAAAGGAGTTGACTTTGACGAGATTTTCTCACCAGTTGTGAAAATGACATCCATCCATACTGTGCTAAGGTTAACAGCAAGCCTTGACCGGGAGGTTGAGCAAATGGATGTTAAAACTGCCTTCCTACATGGTGATTTGGAAGAAGAGATATACATGGAGCAGCCAGAGGGTTTCAAAGAAAGAGGAAAAGAGAATTATGTCTGCAAATTGAAGAAAAGCCTCTATGGCTTAAAACAGGCACCGAGATAATGATACAAGAAGTTTGAGTCTGTTATGGGGGAGCAAGGCTACAAGAAGACTACTTCAGACCATTGTGTTTTTGTTCAGAAATTATCTAATTATGACTTTATTTTGTTGTTATTCTATGTGGATGACTTGTTAATTATTGGTCGGAATGTTTCCAGAATCAATAGCTTGAAGAAGCAGTTGAGTAAGTCTTTTTCCATTAAAGACTTGGGACCAGTAAAGCAGATTCTTGGCATGAAGATTATTAGAGACAGAGGCGTCAAGAAACTATGGTTGTCACAAGAGAAGTACATTGAGAAGATACTTCAGAGGTTCAACATGTACAATACTAAAGCAGTTAGCTGTCTTATTGCTAATAACTTTAGATTGACTTCTCAGCAAAGTCCTTCCACTGATAAGAAAAAAGAAAAGATGGATAGAGTTCCATATGCTTTAGCAGTTGGTAGTTTGATGTATGCCATGGTGTGCACATGGCCAGATATCGCTCACGCAGTTGGAGTTGTAAGCAGATTCCTTTTAAATCCAGGAAAGGAACATTGGATTGCAGTGAAATGGATTTTAAGGTATCTTCGAGGTACTTCCAAAATATGTCTATGTTTTTGAGATACCAGACCTGTGTTAGTTGGATACACAGATGCGGATATGGTTGGCGATGTTGACTCGAGAAAGTCAACTTCTAGTTACCTGATTACATTTGCAGGGGAAGCTGTGTCATGGCAGTCAAAATTGCAAGAAGGTGTTGCTTTTTCTACCACTGAAGCAGAGTTTATTGCAGCAACTGAAGCTTGTAAAGAGTTACTATGGATGAAAAAGTTCTTAAATGAACTTGGCTTTCATCAGGACAGATATGAACTATTTTGTGATAGTCAGAGTGTTATCCACCTTGGTAAGAATTCCTCCTTTCATTGAAGGTCAAAACGTATTGATGTGAGATATTACTGGATACGGGATGTATTGGAGAAGAAGCAATTGCAGCTTGAGAAAATCCATACAGATGAAAATGGATCTGACATGTTAATAAAGACTTTACCAAGGGAGAAGTAATCCAAAGGAGTATAAATCCTTTGATGAGTAGAGAGAGTTTGTGAGAGAGAAATTATTTTAGAATAATATTTGAAAAATTTTTCTAAAAAGGGAGTGACAAAATAGTAAGTTTGGGAAACACTTGTGTGTTACTATTTTAGGTTTATCTCAATTTGTTGTATTGCCTCTCACTTTGTACCCATTAATTTTATTAATGGAAGAAATATTTTTTGGAATTTGTCCCGTGGACGTAGCCCAAATCAAAGGGTGAACCACGTTAAATTTTTGATGTCATTGTTTTAACTCTGCTAATTTATTTTTAATTTACCTGTTGTGCCCAACACTATTGTATTATCATAATATAATCTAATGAAAGTATTTTAAGTTGTTCGAAAATAAAGATTCTAACTAAATATTTTTCAATAACTAATTCAATGTAACTGCATTAATTACAACTCGAATTTGAGACTTTTTTGAATAGGAGAGAAAAAGATAATAATCGAATCCTTTACCTATGTATATTTTGAAGGGAGAAATATCATTAAACTATTCAATCTTGCATAGTTGTGCTTCTTCATTAGATTGTCGAGAGGAAGACCTTAAATTTGTATTGAAAATTTAGTTTTTTATTTTTTGCTAATAAAAATTTTTAGTTGAGATGTCACATAAATGAGAAAGATTTGAATGGTCAATAGATCGGTCCAACTTTAATCTGACCCCTGGACAGAGGCTGTGAGGTACAGCGTAGTTGGTTGAGGCACGGGGACTTTAGTGGTACTAGGGTCGAGCTTGGTAGGAATTTTTATTGGGCATCTCCGGTTAAAAATATAAGTTCAATTATGTACCGTATTAACATTTTATCAAGTTCATAAATGGTGGTCAAAGTTTTGGCCAGTTGGTGTATATATATGTGTATATATATATATATATATATATATATAGAATTGTGAAATTAGTTTGATTGATATTTTTAATGGTGAGAATAATGGAAGTTTTGAATTTGAGTTATTACAACTATTATTTATCCATAATGAATGTTTCGAATTTCCTTTTTTATTTCCAACTGATTTAAATTTTCTATTTGTTCTAAAAAATTTTTATTTAAAATTTGGAATGAAAAATTTTAATGTTCGATTTGATTCTAAAAAATTATTTTTTGAATTCTTCAATTTTCAAAACAAATTCAAAAAATTTACATTATTCAATTTGCTCGGATTAGTGCAAAGTCCTATAAATATCTAGATTATAGCATAAAAGATATAAAATTTTCAACAAAAGTAAAACTGCTATGGTCCAACTTTAACAAGATTAGGTCAAATCAAACTTGCAGCCTCAAAGACCATGCTCATTTACCATTCAAATTTTGGAAATATTCCACTAAAGCTTGTATGGTTTTAATATCTATTTAGTTTTCTTTTTTTTTTAGTTTTTAATAACTATTTAGTTGGTCAATGACGATCTAAACCAATTAATCAGCCGTTGAGTTTTTTTTTTAATAGGAAGACTATATGATTTAAATATTGATGAACTGCACAACAAGAAACAGTCCTTCCCTATTAAATCGAAGGAAATAGAAATCGAACCCTACACCTCATAATATCTTTGGAGATGAGTTACTATTTGACTACACTCTCACTAACAATTAGAGGTTAGGTCTTTAGAAAATTGAAATTTAAAATTTTTTTCCCAAAGAAAATTTTGAAATTATCATATATGAGATTAAAAGTTATTACGTATCACATTTTTATAAATAAATAAATCTTTTTTTCTACTAATACTAACAATTAACAGTTTCTTTCAAAACAACAATTAAAAGTTTATTTATAAAAATTTTAATGAGCGAAAATATTTAAAATACACACATATAAGAAAAATTAAAGTTTTATTTTATTATTTTTTAAGAGACCACTTTTGTCAAAATCATGATACAAAAAGGGCATAAAAATCAAAATGCTTTTAAAAAGAACTTATCAGCAACAACATTAACATAGACTTTAAATTTTTTTAGACATTGTTTCATTTCATTACAGTAACAGAGAGGGGAAAAAAAATTACTCAACCTAATTACAAAAAACGCCTAAAAGTTGAATAGTTACAAAAAAAATTAATAAACTGAAAAATTATAATCTTACCATATAAAGTACTACCATATAAGCAGCCATTTACAGTCAAAATCAGCAAGTCACAATATAAGGGACTTGGAATTTATAGCTTATAGATGTATAACTATAGTATATTTTCAATTATTCATTTGTTGTGTTGTGGTGTGTTGATTGATGGCTTAGTTGAATTTCTTATGTGAGTTGTAGATAATTAGTTTCTTTCTAATGTGAAGTTGTGGTGATTTTGTCAAGGGACCCAATTAAATTTTGGGAATTTGTTAATTGAGAGAAACTTTTTAGTGGGATTATGGACTTGAACATGGGATTTCATTAGCTTCCAATAGATTAATGGCCACAACAAAAATAATTTCTTTTAAAATATTTTTATAACTTCAGTCTACAACTCCTCTAAATCTTAATCCATCTAATTCTTAAAAATATTCATATATTTAATCAATTATCAAAAAAATATATATTCATCTATTTCTCCTAACCATACTCTAATAGAAGATACAATAAAAAAACATATATATAAAAAAAATAATTTCACAAACCCATAATAATAAAAATTAAATTATTATATTTTTCTAACATACCTTTCAAATAATACTCTCCACGAGTTATATAGTTTAGATAAAAATGTATATTGGACAAGAAATTATTAGTAAATTAATTATTTTGAAAAAATGATATATAATTTGTGATTTATATGCATATAAAATATTCATAACAAACAAACATAAAAAAAACAACTGCAAATAAATCTTTAGAAATAAAGTAATAGTTATGTGACAAGTAGTGATGAGTTAGCTTTTTAAAAAGAAAGTAATATAGTCTCGTGATAAGTGGTATCAGACTCGATTCCACTATTTATGATATAGGGCTTTCGGATATAAGAATCTTTTAGGAAGGGAATAATGGCCCTTAACATACTAGCTTCAAAAAATAACATTGTCATTATACCTTTGTTTCATTTATATCTTAAATTGAAAGGAACTTGATATCTCAAGAATATATATTCTCAAAATAATTTCCATGGCTATAACAGCAAAATATCACATCATTATACAACCTCAACAAAAAAAAAAATATATCACATTATCATAAGAAAAAAATTAAAACAAAAATTCTATAATTATCCAACTTCTGATAAGTTGTGTACAACTTATCCATACATATTAGATAATTTTATTTATAAATTTATATATATATATATATTCATGAATTATGAATTATATGTAAATATAGGAAGTATATTGGGAAAACAGAGGCTGCGGTTGAGAGTGCCCATAAAAAGAGGCTCCTGGGTAGGACCAAAGAAAGGACTGGCAATCCGACATTAGTAACAAGCCACGTGTTCATTTCAACAGATCTTAACACGTGGCATAAAAGGCTTGGCTTATTATTAATTTATTATTCACCAATATCACCCATAGCATATTTTGGATTCTTTTCTCCATCAATTCGCAATTGGATCTTTATATATA